>OU342745.1:218755565-218912125 GCA_910589775.1 Avena eriantha
CCCATTCACTAAAAGGCATATATTAGCCACTGCAAGTCTCACTTGCTGACTAAGTCCATGTCTCTATTTGGGTCCAACCCAAATAGGTTTCCTGTTTGGGTCTAACCCAAACTGCTCCCGCTCTTAAGTGTGTGACCCGACAGGCTCATGGTAACCCGGACACGATTCCGAGTCTCACTCGTGATCGATCAGTTGGTAGCGGTTCCTAGCAGAATGTGCCAACTCCCAAGTACCAATAAGTCATGATGACATACCTTTCCAATGCGACTTTCGTTTGAGTCCCTTTTGCCTCCCGATACACCTTGTCGGACTATAGGGGAATGATCATCATCCCTTCAATAGTCCGACTCTCTTTCTCGATCCGAGATAAGTGATTCATCCGACAAATCTTAGTCGGTTTCCTGCGTTAACACTTAACCGTGACGCGCATGGCCATGCTTTCCGAATCATATCTTCCGAGAGGGCCCAGAGAATATCTCTCCAGATGGAGGGGCAAAATCCCGTCTTGGTTATTCACATCACGCAGCTTGATTCTCAATCGACCCGAACTCCGCCTTTATAACTGCCCAGTGAAGGAACAACATTTGACAGAACCTAAGTCGGAGATCCTCAACTCGGATTGTGCAATAACCTCAGGTCTAAGGATTACATTGATTGAGACATGCAAATGACGACTTGTTCGTTGCATCTCAATATGGGTCAGTCCGACTCGCTAAACTCTTTAACTGAATCCGTGTAAGTCGGAATAGCATCTCCATGCCCATGACAAGTGGAACCTAGTCATCTGCCGACTTTCACATTTGTCTAAGTTGTGTGTCCGGCACAACCTCAATGACCAAGTACAATTAGTATGAACAACATGAATATGTAGTTCCATAATCAAATCACATATTCAATGATACATATCAATAGTTCATACATGGACCATAACCTTATGAATACATTGGGAAATATCATCAACCATGATTGCCTCTAGGGCATATTCCCAACAAAGGCCTCACCTTCTTCTCCGGTGAGCACCACCACAAAGGTGGCCTCACAATCCACTAACCGGTGACCTTGAAGGCGCCAACCGAAACCTTTACAACGAGGTTGAGGGGAGGCTCCACAACTCAATTGGAGACCCTCAACGACACCACGGAGCTTCAGAACAAATGCCCCGGCTCCAAGGATGCCCTACACCGTCTAGGGTTCCAAGAACCCAAGACTAACAAGATCCACGAAGGATGAGTGGGGGAAATCACGATTCCTTTGGTGGAAGTGTAGATCTAGGTCACCTCTCCCAATCCTCAAAAGATCAAGAGCTTTGAATGGGTAGGGAGAGAGATCTAGGCAAGTCAAGATTTTGTATTAATGGAGGAGAGAGAAAACAAAGAGATAAGATGAGAGGAGGAAGAAGGGGCTTTAAATAGGCCCCCTCCAAACAGGAAGATTCTGCCCAGTCCCGACACCATCGGTACTACCGGTGGCGGACCGGTACTAACGGTGAGTGGGCCACCCACTGCCCAGCGAAGGCCACACAATGGTCCAATTGACCAGTCAACGGGCCCGAAGAGCTGGCCAGGACTACCGGTCCTAATTCCAGTCCTACTACCGACAAATAGGCAGTGTGAGGCAGAAGGTTATTTGACCCGCACAGCCTGGTGCTGGAACTAGGTCCGGAACAGGGCCTGGAACTACCGGTGCAGAGAGTGGCCGGTACTACCGGTCAGTGGTGGCGGTACTACCACTCAGGGAGCCAGCCGTAGGTCAGGCCGTTATAACCGACCCAGATTCTAGTACTAATTCCGACAAATATGCAAGACTAGACAGAAGTCTCACAGAACCAAAGAATGGCTCGCCGGAATTAGTATTGGAACTACAGCCGGAAGTTCCGCTCGAACTGCCCTGAAAAACTCCTTGGGCGGTACTACCGCCGCCTGGCCGGGACTACCGGTCTGGGCAGAAAACCCACCAAGGCAACAAGGAACACTCTCTCACATGAAAACTGGGATGGCTGTGGAAGTGCATATAAGGTCTATGCATGAAATGGTGATTTCCCACAACCTTCCAAGGTGGACCCCCTCTTGATAGTACGGTAGCCTAAAACATAAAACAAGAGAAAGTGTAAATAAGTACATTGTCATGTGAAGAAGCTCTAAGCACCATTCGGTGGTGATTTGATTAAGGATCTTGTTGATGGGAAGATGCCCTAGAGGCAATCATGAATGATGATATTCCTGTGTATTCATAAGGTTATGGTCCATGTATGAACTGCTGATATGTATCATCGAATATGTGATTTGATTGTGGAACTACATATTCATGTTGTTCATACTAATTGTCCTTGGTCAGTGAGGTTGTGCCGGACACACAACTTATACCAATGTGAAAGTCGGCAGAGGACTAGGTTCCACTTGTCATGCGCATGGGGATGCTATTCCGACATACACGATTCGGCTAAAGAGTTTAGCGAGTCGGACTGACCCATATTGAGATGCAACGAACAAGTCACCATTTGCATGTCTCAATCAATGTAATCCTTAGACCTGAGGTTATTGCACAATCCGAGTTGAGGATCTCCGACTTAGGTTCTGTCAAACGATGTTCTGTCATTGGGCAGTTATAAAGGCAGAGTTCGGGTCGACTGAGAATCAAGCTGCGTGATGTGAATAACCAAGATGGAAATTTGCCCCTCCATCCGGAGAGATATTCTCTGGGCCCTCTCGGAAGATATGATTCGTAAGGCATGGCCATGCGCGTCTCGGATAAGTGTTAACCGAGGCAGCCGACTAAGAGTTAGTCGGATGAATCACTAATCTCGGATCGAGAAAGAGAGTCGGACTATTTAAGGGATGACGATCATTCGCCTATAGTCTGACAAGGTATATCGTGAGGCAAAAGGGACTCAGACAAAAGTCGCATTGGAAGGTATGTCGTCGTGACTTATTGGTACTTGGGAGTTGGCACGTTCTGCTAGGAGCCACTACCAACTGATCGATCACGAGTGAGACTCGGAATCGTGTCCGGGTTACCATGAGCCTGTCGGGTCACACACTTAAGAGCGGGAGCAAGTTTGGGTTAGACCCAAACAGGAAACCTATTTGGGTTGGACCCAAATAGAGACACGGACTTAGTCAGCAAGTGAGACTTGCAGTGGCTAATATAGGCCTTTTTAGTGAATGGGCCACAAGTGAATGGAGCCCACTTTCACTCCCTATATAAGCTGGGCATAGGTTCTTAGAGCACAAGGTTAGGTCACTCCATGTGTTGGAAACCCTAGCCCCAGTCCGTCCTGTCGTCGCCGTACCGGACCTAGCAGTCCATCGCTGGCGCTCCTCCTCGTACGTGTGGATACCGACGGAGGTGCTGTACGTTCAGAACTTCGACGATCGTGAAGAAAGTACGGATCGTGGATCGTGGAACTGGAACGGATCGCGAGGACTGCACTGCATCAAGCGACGTGCTTCATCAATACCGCAACTACGCGTCTAGTGGTAATCCTCGTGGCCTTCTGCCTGAGCTGGATCTTGGGATCACCGCGTAGGGAAAAAGTTTTGTTTATCTCTACGTGGCTCAACAGTGGTATCAGAGCGTTAGCTTCTGGTTTTAGGCTCGAGATCGCGCATATGTGATATGCGGTTGGCGTTAGATTGGATCTAATTGCAGTTTTGGTGGTCGATATATGGGATAGATCGGTTTTGTACAAAGTTGTTTGGATCAACTATACTCGGGGGAATGGATGATCTGGTTTCCGTGATCTAACTGCTAAGGTAGTGGTACGACATACCCCTACCGGTCGGTTTCCGCCATCGGGGTAGACTGTGACACGTAAACCCGGATGCGGTGATCGAAGATCAAAGGGTTTGATCGAATCGGAGTTCGCATCCGTATTTGGGTAAAATTGTTTTATCCGATGATGAAATCCATGTCCGGACCGCCACCTTTGCCCTGTCGTAGCGCCTTAGTTGTCATTCGAGTTTCACAACACCGGTAGATAAAGTATCTATGCATAACTTGTTTTTGCAGAATGATGTTGTGAATGGTATGGCTTATGTGCATGTGATGTGTGTAATCCATACGTGATCTGCGTATCACGGTTTTTTGTCAGCCGGCTGGAGTCTATGTGCTGTCATCTTATTGTATAACAGCCTGCGTGTCGGATTCTCTGTGTAATTTGGCTTACTAGCTAGTGTAGCTGTTTCGAGAATCCGGATAGCATGCAAGTCAGAGTACAAGTCGGCTACATGGTGTAAGACGGCACGTGATAAGATTTGACACGAGTCGGATTTCAGACTTTATGGAGATGGAGATCGCCATGAAGAGAGCCATACCATTTCACATTATAATTGCTTTATTTTATGTTATTGTTATGTCTCTGTTTTACCTCTATTAGATAGTTGGTAGAAAGTAATCCCTCAAAGAAGGTCTAGTCGGTTTCCCCGCCAGTGCTGCACCATCACAAGTCGGACATTTTTGGTAGTGGTCTCATAAAATTGAGGTGCTATCAATTCTTTCCGACTAGGTGGGTTCAAGTCGGACTCTTACAGCGGAAGCACTTGGTAATCTAGATAGGTCTATCACAACGGTTGTGGGACTTGGGGAAAAGTCGGATGGGAGCCGGGGCATGTGATGCCACCCATCCAACAGGAGTCGTATGAGATACGATTGACAAGGAGTTGTCTACCTAGATCACTTGACGGCTAGCGGTGATGCTAAAGCTCACTAGTCGACTTGCTTATTTAGGATCCTGAATCACTAAGTAACCATCGGAGGGGTGTTGGTTCTAGTGAGAGCATAAATATTAAAGTGTTTAATATGCTTGCTCTTTATGGATACATGTCTTAAGTGTTTTGCATATTTTCTGTTGTATATCAATGGCACCTAGCAGTCTTCCTCAGATTTCCGTTTTTGCTTTGAGAACCATCTTAGAGAAAGATAAGCTGAATGGAACTAATTTCACCAACTGGTATCATAATCTGAGAATCGTTCTCAAACAAGAAAAAAAGGGATCGTGTCCTAGACAACCCACTTCCAGCTGACCCGGATGAGAATGCGACTGTCGCAGCCACCAATGCCTACCGTCGGATTTGTGATGAATCCACGGAGATTAGCTGTCTTATGCTTGCTCACATGGAACCGGACTTGCAGTAGCAGTTCGAGAATGTTGAGGCCTACGATATGATCGAAAGCCTCAAAAGTATGTTCTAGGCTCAGGCAAAGACTGAGAGGTATCAAGTCTCTCAGGCTTTGTTGAGCTGCGAGCTTAAGGATGGCGATCCACTGAGTCCGCATGTGATCAAGATGGTTGGTTACGTGCAGTCTCTGTAAAGGCTTGGCTACCCCATTAGCGAAGAGTTCACTACGGACATAATTCTGAACTCTCTTCCTAGTGCGTATGGATAGTTCATATCGAACTACCACATGCATGGTATGGATAAGAAGCTCACTGAATTACATGGGATGCTCAAGCAGGCTGAGGCGGATCTCAAGAAAGGTGCCAGTCAAGTGTTGATGGTACAAAACAAGGCTAAGTTCAAGAAGAGTTCTTGGACTAAGAAGAAGAAGGCAAAGTCAGGAGGTAAGGCGGAGGACCCAGTCCAAAGCGCTTCCTCAGGGACTAAGCCATCTCCTACATCCGGATCCACTTGCTTCTACTGCAAGTCGGATGGCCACTTGAAGAGGAATTGCAGCAAGTATCTGGATGATAAAGACAAGAGCGGAGGTGTGACTTCTGGCTCAGGTACGCTTGTTTGCAATGTTATAGACATTTATGTTGCTGATGCACCTGGTAGTTCTTGGGTATATGATATCGGATCAGTCATTCACATCTGCAACTCGTTACAGGGACTGGTAAGAACTAGGAGCGTTGCAAGAGGCGAGGTTGACATTAGAGTCGGAAACAAAGTGAGAGTCGCTGCGTTGGAAGTCGGCACAATGCAACTTCATTTACCTTCTGGATTCATAATGGAGCTAAATAATTGTTATTATGTTCAAGTGCTTAGTCGAAACATCATTTCTTCCTCAGGTTTGATGAGACAGGGCTATGAGTCGAATATTAAGAATAATGGTTGTTCTTTATATTTGAATGATATGTTTCATGGCTTTGCACCCGTCCGGGATGGGTTATTTATTTTGAATCTTGTGTCTATAACATAAATGTGAAAAGGTTAAAACCAAATGATCTGAATATGACTTACTTTTGGCATTGTGGGCTTGGTCATATAAGTTGGAAACGCATGAAGAAGCTCCATGATGATGGACTCCTAACTTCATTCGACTTGGAGTCGTTCGAGACATGCGAATCCTGCCTTCTTGGCAAGATGACCAAGACACCTTTTGCAAAGAGTTGTGAAAGGGCGTCCGACTTATTGGGACTAGTACATAGTGATGTATGTGGCCCGATGAGCACGACAGCCAGAGGTGGTTATGAGTACTTCATTACCTTCACTGATGATTTGAGTAGATATGGATATATCTACTTGATGAAACATAAGTCGGAAGCCTTTGAAAAGTTCAAGGAATTTCAAAATGAGGTACAAAATCAACTTGGCAAGAAAATAATGTTTCTTCGGTCAGACCGAGGAGGCGAGTACATGAGCCATGAGTTTTATGACCATCTAAAGAGTTGTGGAATAGTTCCCCAACTCACTCCTCCAGGAACGCCGCAGAGAAACGGTGTGTCGGAAAGGAGGAATCGGACCTTGTTGGACATGGTACGGTCAATGATGAGTCGGACAGATCTGCCTTTATCATTTTGGGGTTATTGTCTAGAAACTGCAGCGTTCACACTAAACAGAGTACCATCAAAGTCAGTATAGAGGACACCGCATGAGATGTGGACTGGCAAGAAGCCGAGTTTGTCTTTCCTTAATATTTGGGGTTGTGAAGCTTTTGTCAAGCGACTTCAGTCGGACAAGCTTACAACTAAGTCGGATAAGTGTATTTTCGTGGGATATCCGAGGGAAACCTTGGGTTACTACTTCTACAACCGAGAAGAGGGAAAAGTGTTTGTCGCTCAAAACGGTGTCTTCCTTGAGAAAGAGTTTCTCAGTCGGGGAGTCAGTGGGAGTACGGTGCATCTCGAAGAAATTCGAGAGATACCGGCTAGCAGCCAGTCGGCAAAAGCCTTAGAGGTTGAGCCGGACGTGGTACCTGAGCCGGAAATTGCACCGACACTGCGAAGATCGGCCAGATTGCAAAGTGTTCGTGATGTATTGCTGTTAGACAGTGATGAGCCGGCAACTTATTCAGAAGCGATGGTAGGTTCTGATTCCGAGTCATGGCTTGGAGCCATGCGATCTGAGTTAAAGTCTATGGATGAAAATCAAGTTTGGAACTTGGTTGATCTGCCAGACGGTGCAAGACCCGTCGAGTGCAAATGGGTCTTTAAGAAGAAAACTGATATGGATGGAAATGTTTCTATCTATAAAGTACGGCTTGTCGTGAAGGGGTTCCGACAAGTTCAAGGAGTTGACTACGATGAGACTTTCTCTCCTGTAGCGATGCTTAAATCAGTTCGGATCATGTTAGCTATAGCAGCCTATTTCGACTATGAGATATGGCAGATGGATGTCAAAACGGCTTTCCTTAATGGAAATTTAACCGAGGACGTGTATATGATACAACCCGAGGGTTTTGTCGATCTGTCTAATGCTGACAAGGTATGCAAACTTCGGAAATCCATTTATCGGTTGAAGCAAGCATCTCGGAGTTGGAACATTCGCTTTGATGAGGTAGTCAATTCGTTTGGCTTCATCAAGAGCGATCATGATTCTTGTTTATACAAGAAGTTTAGTGGGAGCAAAGTAAACTTTATGATCTTGTATGTGGATGACATATTATTGATTGGAAATGATGTCCAGATGTTGCAAGAGACCAAGGAATCATTGGAAAAGAGTTTTTCGATAAAAGTCTTGGGTGAGGCGACTTACATACTAGGAATCCGGATCTATAGAGATAGATCAAAGAGGCTCATTGGATTGAGTTAGAGTACATATTTGGACAAAGTGTTGAAGAAGTTCAACATGGAATCGTCTAAGAAGGGGTTCTTACCAATGTCCCATGGCGTAAAACTTAGCAAGACTCAGTGTCCTTTGACAACTGATGAGCGAAGTCAGATGAGTGCGATTCCGTATGCTTCTGCAATCGGATCCATCATGTACGCTATGATTTGTACTAGGACGAATGTTTCCTATGCTCTAAGTGTTGTGAGCAGGTACCAGGCTAACCCTGGAGAAATCCACTAGGCAGCGGCTAAAAATATCCTCAAGTACTTGAGAAGGACTAAGGATATGTTCCTGGTTTATGGAGGTGAGGATGAACTCAGTGTAAAGGGTTACACGGATGCGAGTTATCTCACTGACTCGGATGATTCTCGTTCGCAATCCGGATATGTGTTTGTGATAAACGGAGGGGCTGTGAGCTGGAAAAGTTCCAAGTAAGAAACGGTGTCTGCGTCAATGATAGAGGCTGAGTATATTGCTGCCTCGGAGGCGGCAAAAGAAGCTGTTTGGATGAGGAATTTCCTCATGAATCTTGGTGTGGTTTAGGGCTCGTCTAATCCGTTAGACGTGTATTGTGACAACAATGGTGCTATTGCACAAGCCAAGGAACCTAGACAACACCAGAAGAACAAACATATACTCATGCGGTACCACCTTATTCGCCAGTTCGTGGATCAAGGTGATATCAAGTTATGCAAGGTACACACGAATGCAAACATTGCGGATCCGTTGACAAAGCCACTTTCACAGCCGAAGCATGAGGCGCACCTGAGAGAAATGGCAATTAGATGCCTAGACATGTGATGTTGGAAGATTGACTCTAGTGCAAGTGGGAGACTGTTGGGAATATGCCCTAGAGGCAATCATGAATGATGATATTCCTGTGTATTCATAAGGTTATGGTCCATGTATGAACTGCTGATATGTATCATCGAATATGTGATTTGATTGTGGAACTACATATTCATGTTGTTCATACTAATTTTCCTTGGTCATTGAGGTTGTGCCGGACACACAACTTAGACCAATGTGAAAGTTGGCAGATGACTAGGTTCCACTTATCATGGGCATGGGGATGCTATTCCGACTTACACGGATTCGGCTAAAGAGTTTAGCAAGTCGGACTGACCCATATTGAGATGCAACGAACAAGTCGTCATTTGCATGTCTCAATCAATGTAATCCTTAGACCTGAGGTTATTGCACAATCCGAGTTGAGGATCTCCGACTTAGGTTCTGTCAAACGATGTTCCGTCATTGGGAAGTTATAAAGGTAGAGTTCGGGTCGACTGAGAATCAAGCTGCGTGATGTGAATAACCAAGACGGAATTTTTCCCCTCCATCCGGAGATATATTCTCTGGGCCCTCTCGGAAGATATGATTCGGAAGGCATGGACATGCGCGTCTCGGATAAGTGTTAACCGAGGCAGCCGACTAAGAGTTAGTCGGATGAATCACTTATCTCGGATGGAGAAAGAGAGTCGGACTATTTAAGGGATGACGATCATTCGCCTATAGTCCGACAAGGTATATCGTGAGGCAAAAGGGACTCAGACGAAAGTCGCATTGGAAGGTATGTCGTCGTGACTTATTGGTACTTGGGAGTTGGCACGTTCTGCTAGGAGCCGCTACCAACTGATTGATCATGAGTGAGACTCGGAATCGTGTCCGGGTTACCATGAGCCTGTCGGGTCACACACTTAAGAGCGGGAGCAAGTTTGGGTTAGACCCAAACAGGAAACCTATTTGGGTTGGACCCAAATAGATACACGGACTTAGTCAGCAAGTGAGACTTGCAGTGGCTAATATAGGCCTTTTTAGTGAATGGGCCACAAGTGAGTGGATCCCACTTTGACTCCCTATATAAGCTGGGGCGCAGGTGCTTAGAACACAAGGTTAGGTCCCTCCATGTGTTGGAAACCCTAGCCCCAGTCTGTCCTGTCGCTGCCGTACCGGACCTAGCAGTCCATCGCCGGCGCTCCTCCTCGTACGTGTGGATACCGGCGGAGGTGCTGTACGTTCAGCACTTCGACGATTATGAAGAAAGTACGGATCATGGATCGTGGAACCGGAACGGATCGCGAGGACTGCACTGCATCAAGCGACGTGCTTCATCAATTCCGCAACTGCGCGTCTAGTGGTAATCCTCGTGGCCTTCTGCCTGAGCTAGATCTTGGGATCACTGCGTAGGGAAAAAGTTTTGTTTATCTCTACGTGGCTCAACACTTGTGTGGCTTCTCATGCATCTTCCCTTCAATACAATCCCTGCACACACGATCTATGGCAAAGGAAATGTCTTTTAGTCCAAGTATGTGCCCCCCCCCCCCCCCCCCGTGTAGAGACTTTGCAAAGCCTTCATGTTAACATGGGCTAGGAGGCGATACCACAACCAGCCTACATCGGCTTTCGCATAGAGACATATAGCATGGGTAGATGGCTTTTCAGAGAAATCCACTACATATAAGTCATGCTCTACGTATCCAACGAAAGCCACCATGAGATACTTGCTCCACATGAGGACCACATAGTGCTCATTAAAGAAAGATGAAAGACCCATGATAGCAAGAGCACGAGCAGAAAGGAGATTGTAACCAAGGGTTTTGACAAGCATGACATTAACCAAGGATACATCCGAGGTTACTACCACCTTATCAAAACCCAATACCTGAGAGCTTGTTTTATCACTGTAGGAGACCATAGTATTGGCAAAATTTGGCCTAATCTCCAACATGATAGACTTGCTTCCGGTCATATGGCTTGTAGCTCCACTATCAAGCACCCATTTTGCACCGCCGGAAGCAAAGTCCTACAAGAAAATCAAGCTTTGGTTTTAGGTACCCATTTTGCAATGGGTCCCCTTTTGTTAGTCACAAGAGTCTTAGGTACCCAAATGTTCCAATGATAATCATTAGTATAAGATGTGCCAATGTACTTAGCATAAACATGACCATCAAAAGATTTGCAAAGAATGTAAGAAGGATTGTTTTTCCCGGCAAAGTTATCACTTTGCACAAAGGTAGAATCAAGAGAGGATACTGGAGCAAGGCTATTTCTCTTCTTCTTTTTCTTGTTCCTCCTCTTGTTCTTCCTTTTAATGGCAACTTGACCTTTTGCAAGTTGATCTTTCAACATCTTGTTCTCCTCAACAAGATTCTCATGCTTGCAACAAGGGTTAGAAGAACAAGGCAAAAGCACAATAGGCGTAGCAGAAGACTTTGAATGTTCATTGTTAGGTTGAGTTTGGAGTCTCTCATGAGCCTCAAAGAGATTTGAGAATTTACTCTCCAAGGCATGATGTTCCTCCTTCGGTTGATGTTGATGAAGATAGTGATCAAGTTCGTTCATATAGTCAAGACGGAGACTCGAACCGTGGTGATGACCAAGTGGTTGCGCAAGAATCTCGTCTTGAGACCCAAGCTCCCCGTCAAGCATACCGTCTCGCCAAGCTCATCAAAGACGGCCATATCCTTGAAAATGTTTATGGGGATCTCAATAGGGGCTCCACTACTAGGAGACAACTAACCTCTTTTAGTTCTCATCGTGCATTTATTTCTCATCTTGAGCCCCAAAAGGTCTTTGAAGCTCTTGAAGATGATGATTGCCTTGATGCTATGAATGAAGAACTTTACAACTTCAAGAGGAACAAGGTGTGGTCACTTGTGAAGAGACCCAAAGATTGTCAAAATGTGATTGGGACCAAGTGGATCTTCAAGAACAAGCATGATGCAAATGGTATAGTCGCCCGCCACAAAGCTAGGTTAGTTGCCCAAGGATAATGTCAAGTTGAGGGCATAGACTATGGTGGAACTTATGCTACCGTTGCTCGTCTAGAATCCATTCGCACGCTTCTTGCTTATGCTACCTATCATAACTTTAAATTGCAACAAATGGATGTTAAGAGTGCTTTTCTCAATGGTCCCTTAAAAGATTTGGTGTATGTCAAGCAACCTCCGGGCTTTGAGGACCCTCTCTTCTTGAACCATGTCTAGAAACTCGATAAGGCACTATATGGTCTCAAACAAGCCCCACGTGCGTGGTATGAGTGCCTTGGAGAGATTTTGTTAGACCGTGGTTTCGAAGTAGGCCTCATTGACCCCACTCTTTTTACTAAGAAAGTTGGTGGGAACTTGTTCATTTGCCAAATCTATGTTGATGATATTATCTTTGGGTCTACTAACAAAGCTTTTGAGGATTTTGCTAAGCTCATGACCGACCGCTTTGATATGTCCATGATGGGGAGTTGGAATTCTTTCTTGGCTTCGAAGTCAAGCAATTGAGGAAAAGGACTTTCATCAACCAAGGTAAATATGTCCAAGATATGCTCAAGAAGTTCAACCTTGATCAAGTAAATGGAGTCAAAACTCCCATGCCCACAAAGGTTAATCTTGATCTCGATCCCAAGGGTAAGGATGTGGATCAAAATATTTATCGCTCGATGATTGGTTCTTTCCTCTATCTTTGTGCATATCGGCTGGATATTATGTTGAGTGTGGGTATGTGTGAAAGATTCCAAGGCGCACCAAAGGAAAGCCACATGGTGGCAGTTAAGGGAATCTTTCGATATTTGGTTCATACCCCTAACTTTGACCTCATTGGATACACGGACTCGGATTGGGCAGGAGAAAAAGTGGAAAGGAAGTCAACCTCCGGTGCTTGTCAATTTCTTGGAAGATCATTGGTGTGTTGGTCCTCGAAAAAGCAAAACTACGTGTCTATGTCCACCGCCAAAGCTGAGTACATCTCCGCTGCAAGTTGTTGTGCTCAATTGCTATGGATGAAGAAAACCTTGAAGGATCTTGGACTCTGTTTCAACAAGGTTCCACTTCTTTGTGACAATGAGAGTGCCATTGCTATTGCTCACAACCCGGTTCAACACAACAAGACCAAGCACATTGAGATTTGGCATCAATTCATTTGGGATCATGTTCCAAGAGGAGACATTTCTTTGGAGTATGTTCCTACCAAGACAAATCTTGTGGATCTTTTCATGAAGCCACTTGATGAAGCAAGGTTCCGAGAGTTGAGGCATGAACTAAATATCATTGATTCAAGCAACATGGCTTGAGTATCTTGCACACCTACCTGGGTCTCTAAGAATATCATATTTGGATGTATGCATGGTTTTAGGGGGAGTGTAGTTCCTCATATGAACCAACACTCGTCCTATTATGCACATATTAATGTATTCATTCTCTATGGTCTCTCAAGGAGACAAAATCAGCTTAAATGATGAGTTTTGGTAATGAACCCAAGATACATCTTCGCGGTGTCAAGACAAATATACTCATATATGGTGGCCTAGGCCACCGACATTGTTTTGATTGGTTCCCTTTCGTTTTCTATGTTTTTGGGTGTTATTTTTCGTTGTCGGATCTCTTTTTTGTCATTTCTTCTCAGTTTGTGCCTCCTATCCCAAGCCTTTTCTCCTTCCCTAGACCCTCTTTTTCCTACACAAGGTCTCTCTCTTGCCAGTCAAAATCTGGAGCGTGTTTCCTAGGAATCGTCGGTAGTTCCGGCCGGAGCCGGTACTACCGGTCAGGGCCAAATTTCTCAGAAATTTCGCTCAGATAAGAAATACCGCTCCTTCCTGAAGATGTGTATGTGTGAGTGTGCCAAAACTGCAATTAGATCCAATCTAACGCCAACCACATATCACATATGCGCGATCTCGAGCCTAAAACCAAAAGCTAACGCTCTGATACCACTGTTGGGCCACGTAGAGATAAACAAAACTTTTCCCTACGCGGTGATCCCAAGATCTAGCTCAGGTAGAAGGCCACGAGGATAACCACTAGACGCGCAGTTGCGGAATTGATGAAGCATGTCGGTTGATGCAGTGCAGTCTTCGTGATACGTTCTGGTTCCACGATCCACGATCCATTCTTTCTTCACGATCGTCGAAGTGCTGAACATACAGCACCTCCGCCGGTATCCACATGTACGAGGAGGAGCGCCGGCGATGGACTGCTAGGTCCGGTACGGCGGCGACATGACGGACTGGGGCTAGGGTTTCCAACACATGGATTGACCTAACCTTGTGCTCTAATCACCTGCGCTCCAGCTTATATAGGGAGTGAAAGTGGGCTCCACTGACTTGTGGCCCATTCACTAAAAGGCATATATTAGCCACTGCAAGTCTCACTTGCTGACTAAGTCCATGTCTCTATTTGGGTCCAACCCAAATAGGTTTCCTGTTTGGGTCTAACCCAAACTGCTCCCGCTCTTAAGTGTGTGACCCGACAGGCTCATGGTAACCCGGACACGATTCCGAGTCTCACTCGTGATCGATCAGTTGGTAGCGGTTCCTAGCAGAATGTGCCAACTCCCAAGTACCAATAAGTCATGATGACATACCTTTCCAATGCGACTTTCGTTTGAGTCCCTTTTGCCTCCCGATACACCTTGTCGGACTATAGGGGAATGATCGTCATCCCTTCAATAGTCCGACTCTCTTTCTCGATCCGAGATAAGTGATTCATCCGACAAATCTTAGTCGGTTTCCTGCGTTAACACTTAACCGTGACGCGCATGGCCATGCTTTCCGAATCATATCTTCCGAGAGGGCCCAGAGAATATCTCTCCAGATGGAGGGGCAAAATCCCGTCTTGGTTATTCACATCACGCAGCTTGATTCTCAATCGACCCGAACTCCGCCTTTATAACTGCCCAGTGAAGGAACAACATTTGACAGAACCTAAGTCGGAGATCCTCAACTCGGATTGTGCAATAACCTCAGGTCTAAGGATTACATTGATTGAGACATGCAAATGACGACTTGTTCGTTGCATCTCAATATGGGTCAGTCCGACTCGCTAAACTCTTTAACTGAATCCGTGTAAGTCGGAATAGCATCTCCATGCCCATGACAAGTGGAACCTAGTCATCTGCCGACTTTCACATTTGTCTAAGTTGTGTGTCCGGCACAACCTCAATGACCAAGTACAATTAGTATGAACAACATGAATATGTAGTTCCATAATCAAATCACATATTCAATGATACATATCAATAGTTCATACATGGACCATAACCTTATGAATACATTGGGAAATATCATCAACCATGATTGCCTCTAGGGCATATTCCCAACAAAGGCCTCACCTTCTTCTCCGGTGAGCACCACCACAAAGGTGGCCTCACAATCCACTAACCGGTGACCTTGAAGGCGCCAACCGAAACCTTTACAACGAGGTTGAGGGGAGGCTCCACAACTCAATTGGAGACCCTCAACGACACCACGGAGCTTCAGAACAAATGCCCCGGCTCCAAGGATGCCCTACACCGTCTAGGGTTCCAAGAACCCAAGACTAACAAGATCCACGAAGGATGAGTGGGGGAAATCACGATTCCTTTGGTGGAAGTGTAGATCTAGGTCACCTCTCCCAATCCTCAAAAGATCAAGAGCTTTGAATGGGTAGGGAGAGAGATCTAGGCAAGTCAAGATTTTGTATTAATGGAGGAGAGAGAAAACAAAGAGATAAGATGAGAGGAGGAAGAAGGGGCTTTAAATAGGCCCCCTCCAAACAGGAAGATTCTGCCCAGTCCCGACACCATCGGTACTACCGGTGGCGGACCGGTACTAACGGTGAGTGGGCCACCCACTGCCCAGCGAAGGCCACACAATGGTCCAATTGACCAGTCAACGGGCCCGAAGAGCTGGCCAGGACTACCGGTCCTAATTCCAGTCCTACTACCGACAAATAGGCAGTGTGAGGCAGAAGGTTATTTGACCCGCACAGCCTGGTGCTGGAACTAGGTCCGGAACAGGGCCTGGAACTACCGGTGCAGAGAGTGGCCGGTACTACCGGTCAGTGGTGGCGGTACTACCACTCAGGGAGCCAGCCGTAGGTCAGGCCGTTATAACCGACCCAGATTCTAGTACTAATTCCGACAAATATGCAAGACTAGACAGAAGTCTCACAGAACCAAAGAATGGCTCGCCGGAATTAGTATTGGAACTACAGCCGGAAGTTCCGCTCGAACTGCCCTGAAAAACTCCTTGGGCGGTACTACCGCCGCCTGGCCGGGACTACCGGTCTGGGCAGAAAACCCACCAAGGCAACAAGGAACACTCTCTCACATGAAAACTGGGATGGCTGTGGAAGTGCATATAAGGTCTATGCATGAAATGGTGATTTCCCACAACCTTCCAAGGTGGACCCCCTCTTGATAGTACGGTAGCCTAAAACATAAAACAAGAGAAAGTGTAAATAAGTACATTGTCATGTGAAGAAGCTCTAAGCACCATTCGGTGGTGATTTGATTAAGGATCTTGTTGATGGGAAGATGCCCTAGAGGCAATCATGAATGATGATATTCCTGTGTATTCATAAGGTTATGGTCCATGTATGAACTGCTGATATGTATCATCGAATATGTGATTTGATTGTGGAACTACATATTCATGTTGTTCATACTAATTGTCCTTGGTCAGTGAGGTTGTGCCGGACACACAACTTATACCAATGTGAAAGTCGGCAGAGGACTAGGTTCCACTTGTCATGGGCATGGGGATGCTATTCCGACATACACGATTCGGCTAAAGAGTTTAGCGAGTCGGACTGACCCATATTGAGATGCAACGAACAAGTCACCATTTGCATGTCTCAATCAATGTAATCCTTAGACCTGAGGTTATTGCACAATCCGAGTTGAGGATCTCCGACTTAGGTTCTGTCAAACGATGTTCTGTCATTGGGCAGTTATAAAGGCAGAGTTCGGGTCGACTGAGAATCAAGCTGCGTGATGTGAATAACCAAGATGGAAATTTGCCCCTCCATCCGGAGAGATATTCTCTGGGCCCTCTCGGAAGATATGATTCGTAAGGCATGGCCATGCGCGTCTCGGATAAGTGTTAACCGAGGCAGCCGACTAAGAGTTAGTCGGATGAATCACTAATCTCGGATCGAGAAAGAGAGTCGGACTATTTAAGGGATGACGATCATTCGCCTATAGTCTGACAAGGTATATCGTGAGGCAAAAGGGACTCAGACAAAAGTCGCATTGGAAGGTATGTCGTCGTGACTTATTGGTACTTGGGAGTTGGCACGTTCTGCTAGGAGCCACTACCAACTGATCGATCACGAGTGAGACTCGGAATCGTGTCCGGGTTACCATGAGCCTGTCGGGTCACACACTTAAGAGCGGGAGCAAGTTTGGGTTAGACCCAAACAGGAAACCTATTTGGGTTGGACCCAAATAGAGACACGGACTTAGTCAGCAAGTGAGACTTGCAGTGGCTAATATAGGCCTTTTTAGTGAATGGGCCACAAGTGAATGGAGCCCACTTTCACTCCCTATATAAGCTGGGCATAGGTTCTTAGAGCACAAGGTTAGGTCACTCCATGTGTTGGAAACCCTAGCCCCAGTCCGTCCTGTCGTCGCCGTACCGGACCTAGCAGTCCATCGCTGGCGCTCCTCCTCGTACGTGTGGATACCGACGGAGGTGCTGTACGTTCAGAACTTCGACGATCGTGAAGAAAGTACGGATCGTGGATCGTGGAACTGGAACGGATCGCGAGGACTGCACTGCATCAAGCGACGTGCTTCATCAATACCGCAACTACGCGTCTAGTGGTAATCCTCGTGGCCTTCTGCCTGAGCTGGATCTTGGGATCACCGCGTAGGGAAAAAGTTTTGTTTATCTCTACGTGGCTCAACAGTGGTATCAGAGCGTTAGCTTCTGGTTTTAGGCTCGAGATCGCGCATATGTGATATGCGGTTGGCGTTAGATTGGATCTAATTGCAGTTTTGGTGGTCGATATATGGGATAGATCGGTTTTGTACAAAGTTGTTTGGATCAACTATACTCGGGGGAATGGATGATCTGGTTTCCGTGATCTAACTGCTAAGGTAGTGGTACGACATACCCCTACCGGTCGGTTTCCGCCATCGGGGTAGACTGTGACACGTAAACCCGGATGCGGTGATCGAAGATCAAAGGGTTTGATCGAATCGGAGTTCGCATCCGTATTTGGGTAAAATTGTTTTATCCGATGATGAAATCCATGTCCGGACCGCCACCTTTGCCCTGTCGTAGCGCCTTAGTTGTCATTCGAGTTTCACAACACCGGTAGATAAAGTATCTATGCATAACTTGTTTTTGCAGAATGATGTTGTGAATGGTATGGCTTATGTGCATGTGATGTGTGTAATCCATACGTGATCTGCGTATCACGGTTTTTTGTCAGCCGGCTGGAGTCTATGTGCTGTCATCTTATTGTATAACAGCCTGCGTGTCGGATTCTCTGTGTAATTTGGCTTACTAGCTAGTGTAGCTGTTTCGAGAATCCGGATAGCATGCAAGTCAGAGTACAAGTCGGCTACATGGTGTAAGACGGCACGTGATAAGATTTGACACGAGTCGGATTTCAGACTTTATGGAGATGGAGATCGCCATGAAGAGAGCCATACCATTTCACATTATAATTGCTTTATTTTATGTTATTGTTATGTCTCTGTTTTACCTCTATTAGATAGTTGGTAGAAAGTAATCCCTCAAAGAAGGTCTAGTCGGTTTCCCCGCCAGTGCTGCACCATCACAAGTCGGACATTTTTGGTAGTGGTCTCATAAAATTGAGGTGCTATCAATTCTTTCCGACTAGGTGGGTTCAAGTCGGACTCTTACAGCGGAAGCACTTGGTAATCTAGATAGGTCTATCACAACGGTTGTGGGACTTGGGGAAAAGTCGGATGGGAGCCGGGGCATGTGATGCCACCCATCCAACAGGAGTCGTATGAGATACGATTGACAAGGAGTTGTCTACCTAGATCACTTGACGGCTAGCGGTGATGCTAAAGCTCACTAGTCGACTTGCTTATTTAGGATCCTGAATCACTAAGTAACCATCGGAGGGGTGTTGGTTCTAGTGAGAGCATAAATATTAAAGTGTTTAATATGCTTGCTCTTTATGGATACATGTCTTAAGTGTTTTGCATATTTTCTGTTGTATATCAATGGCACCTAGCAGTCTTCCTCAGATTTCCGTTTTTGCTTTGAGAACCATCTTAGAGAAAGATAAGCTGAATGGAACTAATTTCACCAACTGGTATCATAATCTGAGAATCGTTCTCAAACAAGAAAAAAAGGGATCGTGTCCTAGACAACCCACTTCCAGCTGACCCGGATGAGAATGCGACTGTCGCAGCCACCAATGCCTACCGTCGGATTTGTGATGAATCCACGGAGATTAGCTGTCTTATGCTTGCTCACATGGAACCGGACTTGCAGTAGCAGTTCGAGAATGTTGAGGCCTACGATATGATCGAAAGCCTCAAAAGTATGTTCTAGGCTCAGGCAAAGACTGAGAGGTATCAAGTCTCTCAGGCTTTGTTGAGCTGCGAGCTTAAGGATGGCGATCCACTGAGTCCGCATGTGATCAAGATGGTTGGTTACGTGCAGTCTCTGTAAAGGCTTGGCTACCCCATTAGCGAAGAGTTCACTACGGACATAATTCTGAACTCTCTTCCTAGTGCGTATGGATAGTTCATATCGAACTACCACATGCATGGTATGGATAAGAAGCTCACTGAATTACATGGGATGCTCAAGCAGGCTGAGGCGGATCTCAAGAAAGGTGCCAGTCAAGTGTTGATGGTACAAAACAAGGCTAAGTTCAAGAAGAGTTCTTGGACTAAGAAGAAGAAGGCAAAGTCAGGAGGTAAGGCGGAGGACCCAGTCCAAAGCACTTCCTCAGGGACTAAGCCATCTCCTACATCCGGATCCACTTGCTTCTACTGCAAGTCGGATGGCCACTTGAAGAGGAATTGCAGCAAGTATCTGGATGATAAAGACAAGAGCGGAGGTGTGACTTCTGGCTCAGGTACGCTTGTTTGCAATGTTATAGACATTTATGTTGCTGATGCACCTGGTAGTTCTTGGGTATATGATATCGGATCAGTCATTCACATCTGCAACTCGTTACAGGGACTGGTAAGAACTAGGAGCGTTGCAAGAGGCGAGGTTGACATTAGAGTCGGAAACAAAGTGAGAGTCGCTGCGTTGGAAGTCGGCACAATGCAACTTCATTTACCTTCTGGATTCATAATGGAGCTAAATAATTGTTATTATGTTCAAGTGCTTAGTCGAAACATCATTTCTTCCTCAGGTTTGATGAGACAGGGCTATGAGTCGAATATTAAGAATAATGGTTGTTCTTTATATTTGAATGATATGTTTCATGGCTTTGCACCCGTCCGGGATGGGTTATTTATTTTGAATCTTGTGTCTATAACATAAATGTGAAAAGGTTAAAACCAAATGATCTGAATATGACTTACTTTTGGCATTGTGGGCTTGGTCATATAAGTTGGAAACGCATGAAGAAGCTCCATGATGATGGACTCCTAACTTCATTCGACTTGGAGTCGTTCGAGACATGCGAATCCTGCCTTCTTGGCAAGATGACCAAGACACCTTTTGCAAAGAGTTGTGAAAGGGCGTCCGACTTATTGGGACTAGTACATAGTGATGTATGTGGCCCGATGAGCACGACAGCCAGAGGTGGTTATGAGTACTTCATTACCTTCACTAATGATTTGAGTAGATATGGATATATCTACTTGATGAAACATAAGTCGGAAGCCTTTGAAAAGTTCAAGGAATTTCAAAATGAGGTACAAAATCAACTTGGCAAGAAAATAATGTTTCTTCGGTCAGACCGAGGAGGCGAGTACATGAGCCATGAGTTTTATGACCATCTAAAGAGTTGTGGAATAGTTCCCCAACTCACTCCTCCAGGAACGCCGCAGAGAAACGGTGTGTCGGAAAGGAGGAATCGGACCTTGTTGGACATGGTACGGTCAATGATGAGTCGGACAGATCTGCCTTTATCATTTTGGGGTTATTGTCTAGAAACTGCAGCGTTCACACTAAACAGAGTACCATCAAAGTCAGTATAGAGGACACCGCATGAGATGTGGACTGGCAAGAAGCCGAGTTTGTCTTTCCTTAATATTTGGGGTTGTGAAGCTTTTGTCAAGCGACTTCAGTCGGACAAGCTTACAACTAAGTCGGATAAGTGTATTTTCGTGGGATATCCGAGGGAAACCTTGGGTTACTACTTCTACAACCGAGAAGAGGGAAAAGTGTTTGTCGCTCAAAACGGTGTCTTCCTTGAGAAAGAGTTTCTCAGTCGGGGAGTCAGTGGGAGTACGGTGCATCTCGAAGAAATTCGAGAGATACCGGCTAGCAGCCAGTCGGCAAAAGCCTTAGAGGTTGAGCCGGACGTGGTACCTGAGCCGGAAATTGCACCGACACTGCGAAGATCGGCCAGATTGCAAAGTGTTCGTGATGTATTGCTGTTAGACAGTGATGAGCCGGCAACTTATTCAGAAGCGATGGTAGGTTCTGATTCCGAGTCATGGCTTGGAGCCATGCGATCTGAGTTAAAGTCTATGGATGAAAATCAAGTTTGGAACTTGGTTGATCTGCCAGACGGTGCAAGACCCGTCGAGTGCAAATGGGTCTTTAAGAAGAAAACTGATATGGATGGAAATGTTTCTATCTATAAAGTACGGCTTGTCGTGAAGGGGTTCCGACAAGTTCAAGGAGTTGACTACGATGAGACTTTCTCTCCTGTAGCGATGCTTAAATCAGTTCGGATCATGTTAGCTATAGCAGCCTATTTCGACTATGAGATATGGCAGATGGATGTCAAAACGGCTTTCCTTAATGGAAATTTAACCGAGGACGTGTATATGATACAACCCGAGGGTTTTGTCGATCTGTCTAATGCTGACAAGGTATGCAAACTTCGGAAATCCATTTATCGGTTGAAGCAAGCATCTCGGAGTTGGAACATTCGCTTTGATGAGGTAGTCAATTCGTTTGGCTTCATCAAGAGCGATCATGATTCTTGTTTATACAAGAAGTTTAGTGGGAGCAAAGTAAACTTTATGATCTTGTATGTGGATGACATATTATTGATTGGAAATGATGTCCAGATGTTGCAAGAGACCAAGGAATCATTGGAAAAGAGTTTTTCGATAAAAGTCTTGGGTGAGGCGACTTACATACTAGGAATCCGGATCTATAGAGATAGATCAAAGAGGCTCATTGGATTGAGTTAGAGTACATATTTGGACAAAGTGTTGAAGAAGTTCAACATGGAATCGTCTAAGAAGGGGTTCTTACCAATGTCCCATGGCGTAAAACTTAGCAAGACTCAGTGTCCTTTGACAACTGATGAGCGAAGTCAGATGAGTGCGATTCCGTATGCTTCTGCAATCGGATCCATCATGTACGCTATGATTTGTACTAGGACGAATGTTTCCTATGCTCTAAGTGTTGTGAGCAGGTACCAGGCTAACCCTGGAGAAATCCACTAGGCAGCGGCTAAAAATATCCTCAAGTACTTGAGAAGGACTAAGGATATGTTCCTGGTTTATGGAGGTGAGGATGAACTCAGTGTAAAGGGTTACACGGATGCGAGTTATCTCACTGACTCGGATGATTCTCGTTCGCAATCCGGATATGTGTTTGTGATAAACGGAGGGGCTGTGAGCTGGAAAAGTTCCAAGTAAGAAACGGTGTCTGCGTCAATGATAGAGGCTGAGTATATTGCTGCCTCGGAGGCGGCAAAAGAAGCTGTTTGGATGAGGAATTTCCTCATGAATCTTGGTGTGGTTTAGGGCTCGTCCAATCCGTTAGACGTGTATTGTGACAACAATGGTGCTATTGCACAAGCCAAGGAACCTAGACAACACCAGAAGAACAAACATATACTCATGCGGTACCACCTTATTCGCCAGTTCGTGGATCAAGGTGATATCAAGTTATGCAAGGTACACACGAATGCAAACATTGCGGATCCGTTGACAAAGCCACTTTCACAGCCGAAGCATGAGGCGCACCTGAGAGAAATGGCAATTAGATGCCTAGACATGTGATGTTGGAAGATTGACTCTAGTGCAAGTGGGAGACTGTTGGGAATATGCCCTAGAGGCAATCATGAATGATGATATTCCTGTGTATTCATAAGGTTATGGTCCATGTATGAACTGCTGATATGTATCATCGAATATGTGATTTGATTGTGGAACTACATATTCATGTTGTTCATACTAATTTTCCTTGGTCATTGAGGTTGTGCCGGACACACAACTTAGACCAATGTGAAAGTTGGCAGATGACTAGGTTCCACTTATCATGGGCATGGGGATGCTATTCCGACTTACACGGATTCGGCTAAAGAGTTTAGCAAGTCGGACTGACCCATATTGAGATGCAACGAACAAGTCGTCATTTGCATGTCTCAATCAATGTAATCCTTAGACCTGAGGTTATTGCACAATCCGAGTTGAGGATCTCCGACTTAGGTTCTGTCAAACGATGTTCCGTCATTGGGAAGTTATAAAGGTAGAGTTCGGGTCGACTGAGAATCAAGCTGCGTGATGTGAATAACCAAGACGGAATTTTTCCCCTCCATCCGGAGATATATTCTCTGGGCCCTCTCGGAAGATATGATTCGGAAGGCATGGACATGCGCGTCTCGGATAAGTGTTAACCGAGGCAGCCGACTAAGAGTTAGTCGGATGAATCACTTATCTCGGATGGAGAAAGAGAGTCGGACTATTTAAGGGATGACGATCATTCGCCTATAGTCCGACAAGGTATATCGTGAGGCAAAAGGGACTCAGACGAAAGTCGCATTGGAAGGTATGTCGTCGTGACTTATTGGTACTTGGGAGTTGGCACGTTCTGCTAGGAGCCGCTACCAACTGATTGATCATGAGTGAGACTCGGAATCGTGTCCGGGTTACCATGAGCCTGTCGGGTCACACACTTAAGAGCGGGAGCAAGTTTGGGTTAGACCCAAACAGGAAACCTATTTGGGTTGGACCCAAATAGAGACACGGACTTAGTCAGCAAGTGAGACTTGCAGTGGCTAATATAGGCCTTTTTAGTGAATGGGCCACAAGTGAGTGGATCCCACTTTGACTCCCTATATAAGCTGGGGCGCAGGTGCTTAGAACACAAGGTTAGGTCCCTCCATGTGTTGGAAACCCTAGCCCCAGTCCGTCCTGTCGCTGCCGTACCGGACCTAGCAGTCCATCGCCGGCGCTCCTCCTCGTACGTGTGGATACCGGCGGAGGTGCTGTACGTTCAGCACTTCGACGATTATGAAGAAAGTACGGATCATGGATCGTGGAACCGGAACGGATCGCGAGGACTGCACTGCATCAAGCGACGTGCTTCATCAATTCCGCAACTGCGCGTCTAGTGGTAATCCTCGTGGCCTTCTGCCTGAGCTAGATCTTGGGATCACTGCGTAGGGAAAAAGTTTTGTTTATCTCTACGTGGCTCAACACTTGTGTGGCTTCTCATGCATCTTCCCTTCAATACAATCCCTGCACACACGATCTATGGCAAAGGAAATGTCTTTTAGTCCAAGTATGTGCCCCCCCCCCCCGTGTAGAGACTTTGCAAAGCCTTCATGTTAACATGGGCTAGGAGGCGATACCACAACCAGCCTACATCGGCTTTCGCATAGAGACATATAGCATGGGTAGATGGCTTTTCAAAGAAATCCACTACATATAAGTCATGCTCTACGTATCCAACGAAAGCCACCATGAGATACTTGCTCCACATGAGGACCACATAGTGCTCATTAAAGAAAGATGAAAGACCCATGATAGCAAGAGCACGAGCAGAAAGGAGATTGTAACCAAGGGTTTTGACAAGCATGACATTAACCAAGGATACATCCGAGGTTACTACCACCTTATCAAAACCCAATACCTGAGAGCTTGTTTTATCACTGTAGGAGACCATAGTATTGGCAAAATTTGGCCTAATCTCCAACATGATAGACTTGCTTCCGGTCATATGGCTTGTAGCTCCACTATCAAGCACCCATTTTGCACCGCCGGAAGCAAAGTCCTACAAGAAAATCAAGCTTTGGTTTTAGGTACCCATTTTGCAATGGGTCCCCTTTTGTTAGTCACAAGAGTCTTAGGTACCCAAATGTTCCAATGATAATCATTAGTATAAGATGTGCCAATGTACTTAGCATAAACATGACCATCAAAAGATTTGCAAAGAATGTAAGAAGGATTGTTTTTCCCGGCAAAGTTATCACTTTGCACAAAGGTAGAATCAAGAGAGGATACTGGAGCAAGGCTATTTATCTTCTTCTTTTTCTTGTTCCTCCTCTTGTTCTTCCTTTTAATGGCAACTTGACCTTTTGCAAGTTGATCTTTCAACATCTTGTTCTCCTCAACAAGATTCTCATGCTTGCAACAAGGGTTAGAAGAACAAGGCAAAAGCACAATAGGCGTAGCAGAAGACTTTGAATGTTCATTGTTAGGTTGAGTTTGGAGTCTCTCATGAGCCTCAAAGAGATTTGAGAATTTACTCTCCAAGGCATGATGTTCCTCCTTCGGTTGATGTTGATGAAGATAGTGATCAAGTTCGTTCATATAGTCAAGACGGAGACTCGAACCGTGGTGATGACCAAGTGGTTGCGCAAGAATCTCGTCTTGAGACCCAAGCTCCCCGTCAAGCATACCGTCTCGCCAAGCTCATCAAAGACGGCCATATCCTTGAAAATGTTTATGGGGATCTCAATAGGGGCTCCACTACTAGGAGACAACTAACCTCTTTTAGTTCTCATCGTGCATTTATTTCTCATCTTGAGCCCCAAAAGGTCTTTGAAGCTCTTGAAGATGATGATTGCCTTGATGCTATGAATGAAGAACTTTACAACTTCAAGAGGAACAAGGTGTGGTCACTTGTGAAGAGACCCAAAGATTGTCAAAATGTGATTGGGACCAAGTGGATCTTCAAGAACAAGCATGATGCAAATGGTATAGTCGCCCGCCACAAAGCTAGGTTAGTTGCCCAAGGATAATGTCAAGTTGAGGGCATAGACTATGGTGGAACTTATGCTACCGTTGCTCGTCTAGAATCCATTCGCACGCTTCTTGCTTATGCTACCTATCATAACTTTAAATTGCAACAAATGGATGTTAAGAGTGCTTTTCTCAATGGTCCCTTAAAAGATTTGGTGTATGTCAAGCAACCTCCGGGCTTTGAGGACCCTCTCTTCTTGAACCATGTCTAGAAACTCGATAAGGCACTATATGGTCTCAAACAAGCCCCACGTGCGTGGTATGAGTGCCTTGGAGAGATTTTGTTAGACCGTGGTTTCGAAGTAGGCCTCATTGACCCCACTCTTTTTACTAAGAAAGTTGGTGGGAACTTGTTCATTTGCCAAATCTATGTTGATGATATTATCTTTGGGTCTACTAACAAAGCTTTTGAGGATTTTGCTAAGCTCATGACCGACCGCTTTGATATGTCCATGATGGGGAGTTGGAATTCTTTCTTGGCTTCGAAGTCAAGCAATTGAGGAAAAGGACTTTCATCAACCAAGGTAAATATGTCCAAGATATGCTCAAGAAGTTCAACCTTGATCAAGTAAATGGAGTCAAAACTCCCATGCCCACAAAGGTTAATCTTGATCTCGATCCCAAGGGTAAGGATGTGGATCAAAATATTTATCGCTCGATGATTGGTTCTTTCCTCTATCTTTGTGCATATCGGCTGGATATTATGTTGAGTGTGGGTATGTGTGAAAGATTCCAAGGCGCACCAAAGGAAAGCCACATGGTGGCAGTTAAGGGAATCTTTCGATATTTGGTTCATACCCCTAACTTTGACCTCATTGGATACACGGACTCGGATTGGGAAGGAGAAAAAGTGGAAAGGAAGTCAACCTCCGGTGCTTGTCAATTTCTTGGAAGATCATTGGTGTGTTGGTCCTCGAAAAAGCAAAACTACGTGTCTATGTCCACCGCCAAAGCTGAGTACATCTCCGCTGCAAGTTGTTGTGCTCAATTGCTATGGATGAAGAAAACCTTGAAGGATCTTGGACTCTCTTTCAACAAGGTTCCACTTCTTTGTGACAATGAGAGTGCCATTGCTATTGCTCACAACCCGGTTCAACACAACAAGACCAAGCACATTGAGATTTGGCATCAATTCATTTGGGATCATGTTCCAAGAGGAGACATTTCTTTGGAGTATGTTCCTACCAAGACAAATCTTGTGGATCTTTTCATGAAGCCACTTGATGAAGCAAGGTTCCGAGAGTTGAGGCATGAACTAAATATCATTGATTCAAGCAACATGGCTTGAGTATCTTGCACACCTACCTGGGTCTCTAAGAATATCATATTTGGATGTATGCATGGTTTTAGGGGGAGTGTAGTTCCTCATATGAACCAACACTCGTCCTATTATGCACATATTAATGTATTCATTCTCTATGGTCTCTCAAGGAGACAAAATCAGCTTAAATGATGAGTTTTGGTAATGAACCCAAGATACATCTTCGCGGTGTCAAGACAAATATACTCATATATGGTGGCCTAGGCCACCGACATTGTTTTGATTGGTTCCCTTTCGTTTTCTATGTTTTTGGGTGTTATTTTTCGTTGTCGGATCTCTTTTTTGTCATTTCTTCTCA
Organism: Avena eriantha; assembly: GCA_910589775.1. Lineage (NCBI taxonomy): Eukaryota > Viridiplantae > Streptophyta > Magnoliopsida > Poales > Poaceae > Avena > Avena eriantha. The sequence continues at coordinate 218,783,026 of OU342745.1, forward strand.
GTTTGTGCCTCCTATCCCAAGCCTTTTCTCCTTCCCTAGACCCTCTTTTTCCTACACAAGGTCTCTCTCTTGCCAGTCAAAATCTGGAGCGTGTTTCCTAGGAATCGTCGGTAGTTCCGGCCGGAGCCGGTACTACCGGTCAGGGCCAAATTTCTCAGAAATTTCGCTCAGATCAGAAATACCGCTCCTTCCTGAAATTCCGATGTCATCGGTAGTTCCGGCCCCAGGCCGGTACTACCGATCGAGCGAGGCCCCTTTAAGTGACGGGCCAGGGGGGCACGAGATCTTCTTTCCCACTTGCCCCCCTGACCCCATCTTAACAACTCACATCCCCAAGAAGCGCTCCACGGTGTCGCCGCCGGCCACACCGATTCCGGCCGTCCCTCCTCAGATCAGCTCCGTGGGATTCTTCCTGTAGCATCCCAATTGTCTAAGAATTGCAATGCTACTTGTGTAGTCTATATATTGCTATTTCCTACATGTCATTTATTGCATCATCATTATATCATGCTCATGTCACCATGCCATATTGCATTTATTTGAGCATCATATCAAAACCCCTCTTCATTTGCTTCTTCTCTCATATGCATTTGTTTTATTAATTGTAGTTGCCTCTTGATATATTGTAGTTTGTTCTTGATTTATTGTTACACGCCCAATGTGAGTTGAGGGCATATATTTTACAAATCCTCCCCCTTACTAGTTTGACATCATTTTTCACTTGATACCATCTATCTACATTCCGGCCATACTTTATATGGGAGCATTGTTATATTTTGGTATTTTAAAATCCAGCTCACATATGAAGGTTATGGATCTTTTATCTTACATTTGATCACATGGCCTTCTACATTGCATGGCCCATGCAAGTGCACCTCCACACCTTCCATCTATTTCTTTCTCTTTGGAATTTCTTTCTTGATTTGAATTCAAACCTCATTTGGATTTTTTTATTGGATCAAATCCAAAACGACTCAATCAAAATCATCTTGGTGTAGATGCCGTTTTCTTCTTTTATTTGAGCTAGGGCACATGCACTAGACTTTCTTTAATCAAGCCTAAACCTGTATCTTTTTCCTAGCTAAGCTGGCGAGCTAAAAAGCCTATAGCTAACCGTGTGAGCATGTGTCTACATAACACTACAATATCACACACACACACACACTCACACATACACATCTCCACCGATCAAGCTAGATATTTTTTCCAACACCCCAAGGCCCCATCTGTGCATCGCCTGGTGTTTTTTTTCAGTCAGCTAGCTCGCCAGCTAAACCACACCCGATCGCCATCTCTCTCTGAACCTGGAACTATTGTGCACCTTCTGTGAACCGGACCAACCCAGCTGAACCTCTCCTCTGCCTATGATCGACCTGCACCTGAACCCCTCTTCGTGTTGCATCCAAGCCGAGTGGACAACAACGAGGGCATAGCCATGTTCCTCTTCTCCCTCGCAGCATCACGTGGCGTCCACGCCAGCGCCGTGGGCGTCTCCCCCTCCTTTTTTCTTCCTGGACATAAAGCAAGCAGGCATCCGTAGCTGGCAACTCCATCCACCCCAACTACCCCAGATCGAGATCCCCACCTATCCTTCCTCTTCGCCACCACCATGGCCATGGCCGCACCATCGAGCCCGATCGCTTCCACGTTGCCTGGAACCCCCTCCATCACCGGCTCGAGCTCCAGGATGAGGGGCGCCAGGACGCTGTCACCAGGACCTCGTCGCCGTACCCGCGCAGCCACCGTGAATGCCGCTGTACCAACGCCTCGGCCACCTCCGTCTACAGCACCGTCTCACCGCTGTCGTCGTCGTCTCCAGGCCCGTCCAGCAACCTCGGTGAGCCTTCGCCTCACCTCATCCCTCTCTGGCTCGCCTCCATCCTCGTACGTGCGCGCAGCCGCCTCGCCGCTCGCTACGCACGCAAGACAGCCGCACACCTGCTGCAGTTTCGTGCAGCTGCAGAGCTCTCTGTTCCCACAATATTTCCGGCCGCCTCAGGTCTCCTGCTGCCTCGTTATTCACGTGCACGCATTCTCGGCACAACCCTCTATCTAGTGAAAAAAGAGGCGATCAAAATGGTGGCCTGTGGATCTCCGAAGCTTCCTCGAAAGTCAGAAAAATCTCACAATCTTTTCCTGTCGAAACTGCGTGCAGTTCGTCAGTTCGCAAACCGAGGATTTCTCCTCTATTCCTTGCAACCTCCTGTCCAGCTCAGCTCATCTCACGCGATGTTCTTCGTGTCTATATCTCCCCCTATGTATCCTCTCGCCGTAGAATCAAACATCGCACTAAACGGATCTCTCAGATGCTCGTAATCGTTGACGCACGGTCAACCGATCCCACTATCAATAATCAGACAATTTCGTAAGGTTTGTGCAACTGCAGCTCTAACCCTGCTGTTCCTTGCTCTTCAATATCTTCTCCAGCGAGATTAGGATGCATATCTTCAACATAACATCATCTACGTGTCTCGAGCTCTCCAATGCCGCAAACCTCTCCCAAATCAATGACCGGAGTCGCTCGGAATCGTCCTGCGAAGTCGGACGAATATCAACGTGTCGGCTGCCAAGTATCCGTCAGTTTTGACTGTTTTTCCTTTCTGATCCTATCAAATTCCCGACCTCCACAGATGAGATCCGACGGATTTATTCACGGGTATATCTCCTCTATTGTTACTTCTACGTGCAGCATCAAACGACACTCAAATTGGAGGAGAGACGTGCTCAGAATCGTTGCGCAAGGATCAAGCGAGCTAGCTGTTTTTGCACGTTCAAACATTCAAACCTCTGTTCGTCAGTGCAACCCGATCGGTTCTGGATGTTTTCCTAAAAAAAGCCTAACTTCCTAACCGCTATGCTTATGAATTCTTTAAAATCCCACCGAGGCTCCATTCTCACATCAGCGCTTTTACCAGTTTCAAAGAAAGTCAAATAAAATTCAAATTTGAACAGCAGCTTTGATCTCTGTTGACTAGTTTACAACATGAAAAGTGTCTAAAATCTTTTGAATAATACTAACGTCCATTTTGTTTTTAATAAAAATTATCCTAAATACTTAAACCAATAACCTTTTGGGCTTTTCTATTTAAAAATGGAATAAACTATATCTTTTAATCTATAATTCCAAATTGTACCAAAATATATGTTCTTGGATCAGAAAAATGCCAGGAATTCAAATATGCCATCCAAAATAATTTTTGAGCAAATTACAATTTCAAAATTCTTAAAATGTCAATTAATGCTTCATCATAAATAAATCATAACTTTAATTGCGTAATTCCAAATTCGACAAATAATATGTCTAAATCGATTAGCTCGACGAGGCCGTTCTAACGATGCATTCCATGATATGAATTGAAGCATGCATCATATAAATATTAAATAATCAGAACTGTTTATGCAAGTAAAACTTGGCCAAATAATTAAAAAAAATGCTTATTTCTTGTTCCTACACCTCACCAATGCCATGCTATGCTATGCCATATAAATTGTGCATCATTCCATCATGGCATACTAGTTTGCTTGTTGCATATTATTTATATGATTGTGCAATGTATTTATTTTGGCCCGTTGTGTGTTTGGTTTTTATCCAGATAGACACTGAGAAGGAGAATACCAGGAGCCTCAGGAGTATTACCTGGATCCTTCCTATTCATCAACTGAACTGCCAAGCAAGCAATTCCCCATGCTTGCATACATATAGTACCTATGCTTCTATCTTACTCTTGCATCATTGAGTCGTGATTGCATTAAATTGAATCCTAAGTATTGCATAGCCTTTACTTTTCAACCCCACCGAAGCTTGTACCTCAATCCCATGAGCCATTACTGCAGAAGTTGTTTGAGCCATCCGAGTTGTAGAATTGCATGTGTAGGGTTTGTGCGAGTCTTTGGATAACAAGGTACCCAAATAACTTAATCTGATTAGTAATGGGATAACTAATGAAAGAGACATCGGTGAGCATTATCTGCTATCTGGTTCTTTAAGCTCACTTGTGTCCCGTAGGATCCCGAGTACTTGATTCCTGTTCCTTGATTATTCACACTATCCACATACGGGAGACTCTATGAATCCCCCTTTGCCTGAGCTTGATTCGCACTTTATTTTTTGGGGCCACAAAGTAGTTTGGGGCTTTATTATTATCCTATACTTATGCCATGCTTTACTACTTTATTTACGATTGTGCGTTGAGCACCTGTACTGTTTTGGGACATGGAATGTTTTCGCGGTATCGACAAGCCCAGTCACACTTTCAGGTTCCCAGTCGTTTATAGCCATTGACACAAACCCTGGGTCCGTCTCAGAGCCGGCCAACTTCGTTGCGGGTAGCTTAGTGGGGTGGCCCCCTGAAATGATTTATGAATCCTGTGAATGCTTTGTCATGAGGCCTCATTGCGTTTTATTTGGTTCTTCCCGAGGTTGATCGTGTGTGTGTTGCTATTTGTGCACCCCTGCAGGGTAAATCTTTCTGGAAGCCGTGTCCGCGATTATGGACGACTTGGAGCATTGTTTCGCAATCATAGACAAGCATAACTAAAGTACCACCTTTAATTTGACTAAGACAGGACTAGTAATTAGTACAACACTCCTGGAATGGTGAATAAAATTGCCAACAGATGGGTTGTTCTTCTGCCTTTTCATCGGTAAGCGAGAAGGAGGACGAACGAGGTTAAATTATGTTGCTTATATAACTGTTGTTTTTAATTAACGAGCGCCCATCCATCTTTGGTTGGGCGGATGTGTAGCGTGTCTCTATAGAAATTTGTAGCTATTATCTTTCGTTGCAATTGCGTCACCCCCAGGTTGTTCCCTTTAGATGCATTAAGCCTTGCTGAGTACCACTAGGGTCTCACACGATAAATATTTGGTTTAGGTTGACAGGTATACTCTCAGGAAGGCTACTGGCTTGAGGAGCCGGATGATGGTGGCAACGACCGTCAGATGTAGAGATTCCGGGGATGGAGATCCTTGAGATCTGTGGGCGGGATGTGCTTATTTTCAGGGTATCTTATGCCGATTTGCTTCTAATCCGTACTCGGATCATGTTTCCCGCTTCCGCTTGATCTTTGTTGTGTGATGTTTGAGGATGTATCCTAAAATATTATATCTATCTAGGATATTTGGATCTTGCCGTATGGCGTTGAATATTCCTATTTCTATTTCTTTTAGATGGTGTGACTCTGATGTCTATTGTAAGTCACAGGCATACATACTCATTTGTGTATGTCGTGGTCGCGTTACCTATCGCTTACGCTGCTCACTGTTGTCCCGATGTTCTTGAAAGTGGATAAGGTGGTAGGCCGGTACCGTGCCCTACTTTGCTTTGACGGGCCTACACGTGGGTGGCCTTGGGCCTCCGCGGTAGAGTCACTTATCCACTTTTGGTTCGTCCAGGCTTGAACTTAGAGCATAATGTCCGAGGTATTACACTTCCCTACCTCGATCTCCTGCCATGGACCCTGGTATTTGCTCCTCTCACACTCAATTCATGTAGATCTGGCCATTTCTTGCTTGAGTAGGACATGCTATGTCTAGGGCCCTTCTTTGGCTAGAACTACTTTGGGAGATCTTGGTAGGGATAGGATTCGGTGTTAGACCAGTTTGCCCCAGTACATTGTCTAGATTTCAACATTTGGTGCATCGAGTTTCGTAGTTCTGTGATTTCTAGTCGATCTGTCCTGCTCGTGCCCTGATCGGTACTACCGGTGAGGCTCGGCCGGTACTACCGGCGGAGTCCTCTCCACCGGTACTACTGCCGGGGGCACGATCGGTACTTCTGGTGCGCCTCGCGCCACCGGTAGTTCCGGCCACCAGGCAGAACTTCTGATGCACAATATGTCTGATGTCATCCTGTGTACTCTGTCAATCTCGTCTAGTTGTTTCCCTTTGTTTTTCGACCTTGTGCACTTACCCTCTATTCCCTCTCTTCTATTTGTTGTCTTCGCAGGGCAAGGTGGTTCCCGTGGCAAATCCAAGCGGTCTCGTGCTCCTTTTCGTGGGCCGTCTAAGATTGATGAGGATGATCTTGAGGTCTTGCGCCCTCCCAGTCAGACTGCTCGTCAGACGGCGGCTGCTGAGCGCCGTGATACTATTGTTGAACGTAAAAGACCTGTTCTGGCCAGTCAAAAGAAGACCGCCTCTGGACCTGATTCGAGCAAGAAGAAGATCTCTTCCTGGCCCCAGCTTGCATATGAGGAGTTTCGCAAGATTGATCCCTACAGCTTTCCTCGTGACCACCTGGCTCAGGATCCTTTCTTCCACACCATGCGTCAAGCAGAGATCTATTCTGAGGTTTATGCTACCAAGAAGAAGAATGTTGTTGCCCCTCAGAAGCACATCAACATTGCGAAGATGGAGAGCAACCCTGAGTACTTTGGTGAAGCTCTCGATATGTGCAGGCGGTTTGGACTCATCAAGCTTATGCAACACCATGAGAACTATGATGAGAGGGCCATTGCTCAGTTCTACTCCACCCTCTACTTTGATACTGACTCTATTGATCGGACCATGAAATGGATGACTCATAATATGTATCTGTCTGTTAAATGGCCTGAGTTTGCTAGCCTTCTTGGCTACCCTATTCAGGAAGGCCGTCGTGCCAATGGGTGGTGGGTGCATAGGGGGAAGGCCTCCGAGCCGAAAGTTCTTGAGCCCTTATACATTGAGGTCCTGGGTGTAAATGGAAATGTTGCCCATCTCCTTCCCACCTATGACATCATGTGCAAGGTATATCAAAACACTATTGCTCACAAGGAAGGTAACTTCGATCAGCTTCATGCATTCCAGATTGATCTCATGTATCAGACTTACCACCACAGAGACTCTCATGAGCGCCTTGATGTTATGGATTATATGTTTGAAGAAATTTGGTCCGCTATGATTGAGAAGAGGTCTTGTCCATATGCTCCATACATCCAGACTCTCATCATTGCCAAATGGAGGGAGGCAACATGTTCTATCTACCCTCAGGAAGCTCTCACTATCCATGAGGAAAAGACTCTCCATGTGATGAAACACAAGTTACCTCGCTCTCAGGCTGAAAAGGAAGCTGCTGTTGCAAGGGCTGCTATAGATGCTAGTGATGGGGACCATGTCGAGGCTTCTCCTCCACCCCAACTTGTGAGACAGCCCTCTTGGGCCAAGAAGCTACTGAAGAAGGTTAATAAGACTTTCTGCTTCATTCAAGACCGCGAGTATCAGTCCTATGTTACTTAGAGGCACAGTGTTTGAAGGGAGAAGGCCATCATGAGGAAGCTTGATATTGAAGTGTCTCCTAAGTCCAGCTCCGTCACCACGCCCAAGGATCAGTGGGTCAACATGCATTGCAGGTGGACTGATAGTAATGACGAGCCCGAGATCTCCAGTCAGTTTCTGCCTGCTTGGAACAATGCCTCTTGGGACCCCCAGCCTCCTCCTTCGTTCGTTGGTGGGTGGGGCGTGTAGTTTGTCTACTTTGTCCCTTTTTGGTGTCTTGATGCCAAAGGGGGAGAAAGTGTTCCGTTAGGACTACGATATTTGCCTGGGTTGTGTCACGAGCTCGATCTTGCCTTGATCCTTTTTATGCTCGTGCACATTTTAGTTTAGTTATGTATGCTTGTGGACCTCCGTTATTGTCTTTGGATCTCATGTATGGTTTCTACTATGTTGGTGAGACTATGTGTTAAGGTATCCTTGTGGTATTCGTTTAAGTGATTGTGGTGGACTATTCTCTTTTATCCAGTCTTTGTCTCACCACAATGGTATTGGTGCAAGGTATGAGTCCTCTTCCTTTCTCTTTTACTTCCTTGCACCCTTGTTGGTCTATCTAGTAAGGGGGAGCTCTCTCTCGTGTATGCTCCAGGGGGAGTCTCTCTCCTCTCTTACTCTCTTCAGTCATTTCTGCTTGTTATACTCTATGCAAATCTTGTGGGGTTGTCATCATGCACCAAAAAGGGGGAGATTGAAAGGATATTATTTTCTCCTTATGTTTTTGGTGCTGATGACAACCTCTATTGTGGTTAACTATCTGTCCAAGTTGCAGGGCTTATCTACGGACGTGCTTGTTGGTGGACTTTTCTCTAGGAAGAGCTTGAAGACGGTGGCACTTATTTACACTTTCTCTTGTTTTATGTTTTAGGTTACCATACTATCAAGAGGGGGTCCACCTTGAAGGTTGTGGGAAATCACCATTTCATGCACAAACCTTATATGCACTTCCACAGCCATCCCAATTTTCATGTGAGAGAGTGTTCCCTGTTGCCTTGGTGGGTTTTCTGCCCTGACCGGTAGTACCATCCAGGCGGCGGTAGTACCGCCCAAGGAGTTTTTTAGGGCAGTTCGGGCGGAACTTTCTTCTGTAGTTCCGATACTAATTCCGGCGAGCCATTCTTTGGTTCTGTGAGACTTTTGTCTAGTCTTGCGTATTTGTCGGAATTAGTACCGGAATCTGGGTCGGTTTTACCGGCCTGACCTGCACCTGGCTCCCTGAGTGGTAGTACCGCCACCCCTGACCGGTAGTACCGGCCACTCTCTGCACCGGTAGTTCCGGGCCCTGTTCCGGACCTAGTTCCGGCACCAGGCTGTGCAGGTCAGATAACCTTCTGCCTCACACTTCCTATTTGTCGGTAGTAGGACTGGAATTAGGACCGGTAGTTCTGGCCAGCTCTTCGGGCCCATTGACTGGTCAATTGGACCATTGTGTGGCCTTCGCTGGGCAGTGGGTGGCCTGCTCACCGGTACTACCGGTCCGCCAATGGTAGTGCCGATGGTGTCGGGACTAGGCAGAATCTGCCCGTTTGGAGGGGGCATATTTAAAGCCCCTTCTTCCTCCTCTCATCTTATCTCTTTGTTTTCTCTCTCCTCCATTAATACAAGAGCTGGACTTGCATAGATCTCTCTCCCTACCCACTCAAATCTCTTGATCTTTTGAGGATTGGGAGAGGTGACCTAGATCTACACTTCCACCAAAGGAATCGTGATCCCCCCACTCATCCTTCATGGATCTTGTTACTCTTAGGTTCTTGGGACCCTAGACGGTGTAGGGCATCCTTGGAGCTGGGGCATTTGTTGTGAAGTTTCGTGGTGCCGTTGAGGGTCTCCAATTGAGTTGTGGAGCCTCCCCTCAACCTTGTTGTAAAGGTTTCGGTTGGCGCCTTCAAGGTCACCGGTTAGTGGATTGTGAGGCCACCTTTGTGGTGGTGCTCACCGGAGAAGAAGGTTAGGCCTTTGTGGCACTCGGGTGACCTTGTGTGGCCCCGACACCTCTCCAATGTAGCCGTAGCTTCCTTGGAAGTGAACTACGAGAATTACATCTCCGTGTCCCCTTGCCAGTTCTTTCGTCCCACTCCTTTACTTCTTGCAATTACCGTCTTGTTTACTTGTTGTGTTGCTTACCATATAGTATATTCATCTAGTTGCATCTCTAGTGAATTTTACTTTGTGCTAACCCATAAAATTGCAAGAAAAGATTAAAAATTGGTAGTCTCCTATTCACCCCCCTCTAGTCGACCAAAGTTGGACCTTTAAGTGGAGAAACCAACACACGTCTCACCTACTACAGGTTGGAACTCACCTAGATCGATGTGTAGGGTGGTGGCAAGGACGGTGATGACGCCTCCTCCTATGATTGGCCCTTGGCTTTGGGAGGCTTGCTGCTCCAGGTAGTGCACAAGGATGGCGCCCAAGTTGAGTGACAGGTTGCAGTTGATGTAAGCAGCCTCGACGAGGACTAGGATGTCCTCCTCGTTGAGTCTTGTGAACTCATTGCGTGCCTGTAAGGTGTTAGAAATAACATAGAACAAATAGCAAATTGTAGGATGTTGAATATTCTTCCCCTTGTTCACTCTACTAGTGAAGCTCATTCCATTATAGTATTGATCGGGGGAAGGAATTAAGCCAGTAAAGGATGCACGTAGAGCATTAACATCATTGTTTGGCAAATTAAAGCATGCACATCATTGACCTAACGTTAAGGTGTAGTTGTTGTTCATCAGACGGAAAGCAATAGTATCCTCTCCTTCCCACAGTTTAATAGTGCTTTGCAATGAACTTAAGATTTCAATGGTTAAGCGGCGATAAATAGGTACATCATTGCACACAAAGTTTTGCAGGCCAACTCTATTGCAAAGTAAATTGAAGTCATTAGAAATACCGAGTTGGTTCAATATAAGGGGGCAAGATCACTTGGTGGCCTTCACTTCGCGGTTCTTGATCTTGTTGAAGCGTTCGCGATGAGCCTGATCCCTGAACCGTATCCCTGGGTGATTGCCCGAGAAGGGCTAGCGGTGGCACGAGCACGAGTTTGTCTCCTTGTGTTCATCTTCTAAAACATTGAAGAAAGGCAAAAGTAAAACTTTTTGATCCAACAACAGTAAGTATAATATGTTCCTCATCTAAGAACACTAAAGAATATCCCGAGATAATAATCTGGGTAAGAAAATCATGGCAATTGGTTGATAGTAGGTCTCACCCTAGATTGATAATCACAATAGATCGAAGATGAATTTGCAAAAAGTAATTGGAGGATCGGAGGAGAAACATACCGTAGATCACTTGTGTGTGAGGAAATCGAATAAAATTGAGTAGAGATGAAGATGCCTTGAGGTTTTGAGAGAGTTTGGAGGTATAAGAAGGAAAAATGATTGAAGTTTTGGAGTTAGGAGTACCTTCCCGTGCGATTTTGTGGTCGGACGCAACTATACGAGTGCAACTATACGGGCGAAACATGCGTTCTGGTCGTATAGTTAGTGTTTTGTCAAAATATTAGGTCTTCCTCCCGACGGCATAGCTATACGACGGCAACTATACGGGCGAAACAAAATGTTCCGACCGTATAGTTGGTCGTTAAACTGTCTGTCCCTACAAAAGAAAATTTGCAAAAGGCCTCAATATCTATACGGCCAGAATTTGTATCGAGGCATTGATATCTTTACGACCGAAACTATACGGCCGGAATTTTTATTCCCGCCATATAGTTGGTCGTTAAACTATCTGTACATAAGAAAATAAATTTTATGGAGGCACTAATATCTATACGGCCGGGACTATACGGCCGGATATTTTTTATTCCCGCCGTATAGTTGGTCATTAAACTCTCAGTACGTATTAGCAAAAAAATTCGAAGGCAAAGATAACTATACGACCAGAACTATACGACCGGAAGTTTTATTCCCACCATATAGTTGGTCATTAAACCATCTGTGTCCATCAAAAAATTTATGTTTCTTCGTAAACTATTTCTTTTCTTGTAACTTAGCGATATACCTTGTTTTTGATAGAAAATTGATAGAAAATATTGTCGACCAACAATAACATTAACAATGCAGAAATTCAAGTACTACCAAATTTCTTCTCCTCAAATGGAGTTTTCTAGCACTCTTTATTGAACATGACTTTTAACTAAAACTAAAAACTTAACGCAAACCTTAATTTAACATGGGTTGCCTCCCATGGAGCGCTCTTATGGTAAATAGCTTGACCTTGATGATACTCACTTGGGCCAGATAAGTGGAACACCCACTCCAAAGTAATTGGTCTTCAAAGTGATGGCCTCTTTCTCGTCGTGTTTGACTTTCTTCTGCCTAGAGAAATGAATAACCAAAGGATCCTGCGAAGGAAATTGGAACTTCACGTTCTCTTCATCAAGGTTAATTAAAGCCTTTATAGTTCTTAAGAAAGGATGGCCTAGTATTATAGGAGCAACAATATCTTTAGGTATGTCAACAATAACGAAATCAATTAGAGCAGGACAACCTTTGATGTAAACTAAAGTGTTCTCCTTAATACCTACATCGCGTTTGTAGGTAGAATTTGCTAGATGCAATTTTAATTCAGTAATTTCAAAGGATCCAAGATTTAACTTGTTAAGAAGACTCTTTGGAATTGTTGAGACGCTTGCACCTAGATTAAAAAGTGCAGCTATCTCATTAGTTCCAATCTTTATCTTAATAGTAGGCTCAAATATGTCATCTAGTTTAATAGATAACTTTTCAGCGATTTTCTTGTATTCCTCTACAGCTCGCATACCTTAATTGCACTTGATCAACAAAGTGTTGATACATGGCTTCATCATTACCTTCACTTACCAGAATTTTGACGTTGATCCTTTTTACGAGATCTTCGATGGTGTAGCTTGGTGAAGGGGCATTACAATAATCAATTCTCAGGCTCCTCCCTTTGGATTCTCATCATTTTGAGTTCTTCAACAGGATTGGGCTCAGCTTTACCTGCAAATTTAGCTAGCATGAGAGTTTGACTCTCGGTTATCTTACCTAGCTGTGCCTCAACGATCCTTGTTCTTTCTTGAAGGGCCTGCAAATAATTTCTCAAACTAACAGCTTGGTTAGATAATTTACCAAGCATAACATCATGGTTCTCTGTAATTTTGACTAGAATATTATTTTGTTCATTTTGCGAGTCTATAAAAGACTTAAGCGTTTCTTGGAGACTACCATTACTAGTTCCCATATTATTATTAGAGTTATTTGTAGGACTAGCATAATGTTTCTAAAAATTAGGATTATAACTCTTCTTCCAAGCAGGATTATAATCATTACGAGCTATGCAATCTATTTCTTTTATATTTGTTTTGGGGGTGGCTCTTACCTGAGTTTCCTTACCTTTTACGGCTAGTATGAGCTCATCCAACTTAGCATTGAGATCTTCGTTCTCTTGTGGTGAGATAGAGTTCACCTTCTTCGTGTTTGATCTTTCAAGATGCCATTGGGCATGGTTGTCTTGCATATTGTTGAGGAGCCGCTTTGCTTCAGTAATATGTTTACCCATGAATGTTCCTCCAGCTGTAGTATCAAGCATAGACTTAGAAACAGGATTAAAATCATTGTAAAATAAATGGAGGATTAACCAATCTTTCATCCCATGACTAGGACAGTTTCTTAGGCATTCTTTCATCCTCTCCCATGCAAGCGCCAGTGGCTTACACTCTTCCTGTCTAAAACCAGTGATATTAGATCGGCGTTGCATAGTCTTTGAAGGTGGGAAAAATTTAGTCATAAATAAAGAAGTACATCCCACCCATGATGTAATAGTATTTTTAGGCAAAGATATCAACTATTCTTTAGCTCTTCCTCTTAGATAGAACGAAAATATACGTAATTTGACTGCATCAAGGTCAACGTCTTTTATACGCATCATATCACATATTTCAGTGAAAGTATTTAAGTGCATACCTGCATCGTCAACATCAGAGCCTCCAAATTGATTTTGTTGAACCAACCTTAAATAATGGGGCTTAATTTCATAGTCATGAGGAGTAATTGTTGGCTGAGTAATATGAGTACGCAAATTATCATTATTGGGAGTTGTAAACTCCCCAAGCTTCTTTTTAGCCATACTTCCTATGTTTTTGGGTTTTCTTAGATTAAAAATTATAACAGTAAAAACAAGAATTTAAAGACTAACTATTTTGTTTCGTTTATCAAATAAAGACAAAAAGAAACCTAACAAAATTAAAAACAAGAATGAAAACTAGCAAGGTTCCTAATAATCTCACCAGGGTAGCTATTGCTTCCCCGACAATGGCGCCAAAAAAGGGTTGATACCTTCGATCTGGATTATAGATGTAGTATAGCTCTTTTTCCCTAGTAGACCTAGGTTATCGAATCCTTGGGAAGTGAATGCATAGTGAATTTACTTTAACGGACCTTCGGGAGTTTTAAAATTCCTTTTGTGTTTTTACCGGACCAGTAGCTTGCATCTTTTTGTTGTTGTCGATGATGGAGAGAGAGGGCCTAGGGCGTTTGGTTTCACCTGTAGTTGTGCAAAAACATCTGATGGGAATAAAAGATAGAAATAAAGTATGCGTGTACTTGTTAGAGCAAGATAAATTATATGTGGGGAGTCCATCCATAATTGCTATTGCCTCCGCAAACACTTATAGAAATAACCTACTAGTCTCATCCATAGAAGAAAGAGAACTAATAATATGCATAGTGATGTCACCGTTAATCCCAAGAAAATCCCTCTCATACAGCAGTACTGAAGGAGATATGCCCTAGAGGCAAATAAGAAATAGGTTTTTATTATCATATCTCAATTAGTTTATAATAGTTTCATATTGTGCTATAACTGTGCCAAGTATAAACATTGGTACAGGTGTGGTATGAAACAACTAAGTCCCTAGTAACCTCTATTCATACTAGTTCGTTGGTCATGAAGATGATCTGGGTTTCAAGATCATGGGAATTTATGCCAACTGACAACGAGATCATATCATTGGAGAATGATGTGATTGGACATTCCTCGAAGGATTGCAACACGATAAAGTGATCTAGTTCATTGTTGCAACAACTATACCTAGACTCCTTCTCCTTAGACCGTGAGCTCATATTACTCACTGTTTCCCTAGGCTGCTTAGACTGCATTAACCATCATCTGGTAATACGGTGGCCATAAAGATGTATGTTAGGTATTCCGAAGGAACAGTAGATGACATGTGACTGCAAGACCGGGATTTGTTCACCCACATAACGGGTAAAGATACATACGGCCGACTTGGTGAGATTACATCCATAAATGTTGCAACATGTGACTAGGTCACAGGGATGTAATATCACGGTAACAAGAAAACATAACTTGTTGTGAACGAGATTGAACAAGGTATAGGATACCATTGATCGCATCTTGGACAAGTTGTATCGAGAAACAAAAGGAAGAGGATGCTACATTTAGATGGTTCAAACGACATTGTCATCAAGCATGCATAGGGGTCACATGGATATCCCTGGTCCCTCTATTGATCATTGATACAGATCATGCCTAGAGCATTCCCGAGCCGTGAGAGGATACACTTAAGGGTACGATGAGAGCGATCATTCGTAAGATGGAATCACAGTAGAGAAAGAGAGAAAGCCGGAATCGTTCCGCGGACAGATCCGAAGTTGTTCGGAGAAAGAATAAAGGAAAAGACCCCGAAAAGTGTTTTCGGATAAATGGGAATTTAAATATATACTTATTATATGTTAATTGTGAATTAATATATTCTAAATAATATTTAAGTGAAGATTTATAAAATAAACTTTTATATTAGGCCAAATCCCAAAGGGAAAAAGCCTAGAATAAAAGCTGCAGAAAAAATAAAAGGAAAAAGCAACAACCCACGTGGGCGCCAAATAAGTTGCCGCCGCACGGGGGCAGCAGCATGTATTAACCGCCACTGCCAGGCCGCCTGTGGGTAGTGGATACTCCGCGCCGCACAGGGGCGGGCGCCAGCTACCAGCCGTAGCGGCCGGCCTGGCTCAACCCCCACCCATGTGGGGCTCGCGGGGGAGCCGGCCAAGCCACCGGGTCGGCGGGCAGGCAGCCCACCTGGGCAGTGGCGAGGCGGGCGGGCTGGCGGGAGGACATGGGCCGCCGGGGTGGGCAGCGCCGGCCCACCCGCGGGTCGCCTCACCAGGCCGCTGGCGTAGGGCACTGCTGCGCCGCGGAGTGGGCGCACCGGCCCACTCGCGCTGGCTGTGAACAACCACAGCTGCTGGCCGCCATGGGCTGCTGGCTGGGTCCGGCGAGGTGGCCCATTCGGCCACCTTTTGGCCCATTCGGCTGCCTCTTTATTTTTGCCCCTTTTCCCCCTAGTTGTAGTCCCACATGGGGCAGCTAAAGGAGAGGGCACGCCCCCCTCCGCCTATATAAAGGCGTGCCTATGGGAGAACTAAAAACACACAACTAGAGAAGTCCTTTGGTTGACTTTCTCCCTCCCTCTCTCTATACGTTGTGACCATGTCCCCAAGTATGGGCTGTGCGATCAAGGCACACCTGCAGTACGCCGTTGCGCTGCAGGGATTCCTAGCCGGATATCAACTTCCGCACTCCCGGCGGGATCGGGGCGCCGGAGGTCTCATCGTGCACCGGATGTGTACGAAGACACGAGGTGCAACACTTGGGGCGCTTAAATGTCGTGAGCCGGAGTTGTTGCACGACGAAGATGATGAAGATCAAGAAGGAGCAAGAGGTGACTTGCGAGGAGCTTCGCGACCTTGAGGTCGGCTTCGAGTATGACTACATCAACCATGTTCCCCGCGGAACATTAACCGCATACGGTCTACAAAGGTATGTATTCTCTATGCTTTGGCCGTTACGACATTACTACAAAGATAGATCCTAGGCAAGTTTTTGGGGTTCAACGTAGGAATTTGTTTGTTTTCTGCACCGATCCCCAATAGTGGTATCAGAGCCGATCTATGTTTAGGAGTGTTGTACGGCCAGTACGCACAAGTTTTGTACAGGCATTGATCCCTTAGTTGTTACCCTCTAACATGTACTTGTTTATATCGTGGCATTGTTTGATGAAGCGGCCCGGACTGACCTTACGCGTATTTGTACGCGAGACTGGTTCCACGCTCAACATACGGCTTGTACCGTATAAGTGGCTAGCGGGTGTCTGTATCTCATTCGATAGTTGATATAGCATTTACAACGGAGGGCCCCGAAAGGGTGTAATAGAGACAACTGTCGGATCCATGTTGTGGTTGGAAAGTTCGTAGTTTTGAAACGGTTCTAGTGCGAAAGCCCTAACAACCACGTAAAACTTGCAATAGATAAAGTAGAGGCGTCTAACTTTATTTTGCAGGGGGGAATGTGATTATGATATGGCATTGGTCGTTGCGAAGTTATAGTAGTTTACTTTTCTGTTACTAAGGAGTATAGTAATAGTCATCGTTCCGATGAACGACCTGGTGGAGGCGTCGTGGACTTGGCATCAAACCAAGGGCAAGATGGAGATCATGCCAGAGCGCTTGATGGAGATCAAGGTGCAAGAAAGACCATATCATATCACATTATACATATGATGTTGATACCAGTTTTTACATCCTATTGTGTGCTAGTATTTAGATACTCAACGGTAGCAAATAAGATAATCCCTATTGAATGCCAATGTTCCGTGTTGCCCTTGTGTGTGCACCACCAATAAAGTTCTTCGGTATGAGGCGATCCAGGGTTACATGCCTGGGTGTCATACATATCTACGTTTGCATATAGTGGGTGTAAGCCATGTTGCACAGCGAATACACACAAGTTAGATTTGGCAAGCCTAGCACGCTAGAGAAGCGTGGCCTTGGAACACAAGAGATCGAAAGATCGAGCATGAGTCACATGGATGATGTGATTGACATTAGTGAATGTCTACCTTTGATAATGCACTGATGGCCATGACGATCGAGGGAGGTTCAGAGGATATGGATCATGCGATCACTAAAATCATCTAGGGGATGACCATTTTAGTGGACCAATTATAAATTGATCTCTTATTATAAACTTAGTCTAGATGTCTGTTTGCAAATATCTTAGTAGATCTTAGCCTATCCCATTGAGGTCCTTTGCGACCATGGGAATATATTGCTTAATTTGGAACTTACCAAAAGGGCCCAACTTCATAGATTAATACTCACGCCTGAGGGATATCCTCGTAAAAGGTGATCTTCTCTTCTTAATACAATAACCATTAGGAGATAATTCGATAACTCCAGAATGTTTGGAGAAACACTTAATCAATCTTGCATTAGAGTTGAGAACTCTTAGAAGGGCTTGATTGCAAATGGAGGTCATGGATGAAAAGGTATATGCAAGATATAAAAAATTATAAATATGGTTCTTGCAAAACTCGTTGCAGTTTGCAAAGTATTTGATACTTGTCCTACTTTGTGAAAACAGGATGATCTGCTTGATAATTGCTGGATTTGAGACAATCTGGCTTGATGATGGCAAGCAAAACAGTTGATGGCCGGCATCACCACTTTCCTCAAAGTTTATCATTTGGATTAGTGGACTTAAATATAAATTTGTAATCCATGTTTGTGTGTCTTTCTTTTGGCGAAACGATTATTCATATGAACAAGTTACAAACTAGTTTGTACTATTCTTATGAACAATACCTTATGGTCACATTATGATTACAAATAAGCTATTCTCATCACTATGTTAATGACAAATAGTTTAAACATTTATAAAGGATTAGAATGCTAAAAGATATCCACAGTTTAATAATGAAATGACACTACAGTTTAAGTCATTTTGGTTATTGCATGTTCTTTATGAAAGATCGGGGTCCTAGATGCATAATCTAGAGACTTTGCAAAACCATGCCTCTTGGGCAGAATGACTAAAACTCCGCATTCTGGTAAAGTAGTGATATGCGAAGAAATGTTGAATCTTATACATAGTGATGTATCATATTTTCAACAAGTAGTGGAAATTATTTATTGTGGACTTAAGTGAATAAGTGTATTTACTTAATGAAACATGAAGTTTGAAATGATTTGAATTGTTCAGATGAGTTCATAACTAAAAGGGATATTGAATTAATTGAATTAACAAGTCTCTTCGATTTGATCGACACGACTAAAGTATTCAAGTTGAGTTTAGCATAAAAGGAACTTGTGAAAGATGTTTCACAAATTGTGATAATTGGACGAATCCAAACTGTGTTGAAATGTCTAAACATCATAATCATTTTGTATTAGATACATATTATCTCTTATCGGGGTTATAGTTGTCATTTAGAGTTAGAGATCAAAATAAGCAAAACACTCATTTGAAATACAAAGGAACATCTAAAGATTCATGGAAACAACACCATAAGTGTTATGGCACGTTCGAGTTTCTAGAGATTTCGACAAGTCGAAGTCGTGGCAAATAAACAAGTCTTTATAGAGCATTCTTAGGAAGCTATGAATGCATCTTCCACAAGGGGCAAACTTGTAGTTGTCCTAAATTGATGTGTCTTGATGAAGATATGAGTGGAATAAAGTAAAAGATCAAAACAAGGTATTTGACCTTGCCTCCAAATTGTTGAGTGGCGCAGTGGAATTTGTTTCGTGAATCCAAACTCTACAAATATAGGAGAAACTATTGATAATGATCATAAAGTTTCAAGTGAATACTTTTACCAAAGAAAGTAGGATTCAACTGTATATTCTACAAGTTTGTGGAATTATAGTTGATTCACTTGTCATGCTTTGAACAAGACATACCTACGAATTACAAAGAAGCGTGATGGACCTAAGTACGAGAAATGAATGGTCATTGAAATCTCGTTAGTGGAATTCTCGATTTGATCAAGGAATTTTGGAATCTCCAAGATTATCGAGAGGACCTAGATTTGAGTGGGAGCAGATCAGCTTGGCTAATTCATAATATGTAGCTGACATATTTTGAGTGGGAGCTAAGTGAAATCCCTAGATCTCAAACATGAACGTCATATTTGAGTGGGAGCATGAAATCATTCTAGGATATGTGGACGACATATGTGAATGATGTGATCGGTGTTAATAAATATTTAAGTTAGATAAGTAAGGATGAAGTTGAAGTTATTAAACAAAAGATCTATCGAGATAGATCAGTAAGTTTAATAAACACTGAATGTTGAATGCTTCCTGGACTTGATTCTGAAAGTTGTTCAGAATGTCCTAAGCAAGATTCTGAAGAAGTTCAGAATGGAACAAGGTAAGAAAGAAGTTATTACCGTATGAAGCATTGAGTATTAAAACTATGGTTGAAAGAAAGAGATGCGTTGCATCTCCTATGCCTCAGTCATAGGTTCTTCCATAAAACCATGTTGTATACTCGACATAATTTGACCCGACGTTCTGGTTGGAAGGACAAAGTCTTAACTATAAGAACGTGTCTTCAAGTGATTCCTGAGTTGATCACTAAACCATAATTAAGTTTGTGCATAAATAGCAAGAAGCAATGTAAATGGCATAGATGCATTTCATGCACTAGGATCTACATAGATATAGAAGTATAAAAGCTCCATCTGATGTGATGTATAATGTTATGGTGGGGCTAGTTTGCTTTTAACGTAGAATGATGTGCCCCAGGGCCCAGTGCCCATGAGAAAACCCTCGAGGTTGATCTAACGTCAGTGTAAGCTCCTGGAATCCGGCCTCGTTCTACTGCCATGACTACAGTATATACACAAAGGATAGCAAAGTGTGTTTCGAAGTTTAGATGACAACGGTGAAAATGACCATCATTATAAACACTATAAACAAAGTCTCACTTTGTCGCCAAACAAATACTTCAACCCATTATACGATAATGGAGTGAATGCCAAAATTAGGAAGACATTAACGATTTGCAAAAAGACATAATGATATGGTAAAACAGAATATGGACATGACGTTTCCCATGAGCATGCATGATCTGTAAACGCATATGGTATATGGTTTATACGAGTAAAATGCAAGCTGGATCATTTGTACTCTAGTGCAAGTGGGAGACTGAAGGAGATATGCCCTAGAGGCAAATAAGAAATAGGTTTTTATTATCATATCTCAATTAGTTTATAATAGTTTCATATTGTGCTATAACTGTGCCAAGTAGAAACATTGGTACAGGTGTGGTATGAAACAACTAAGTTTCTAGTAGCCTCTATTCATACTAGTTTGTTGGTCACGAAGATGATCTGGGTTTCAAGATCATGGGCATTTATGCCAACTGACAACGAGATCATATCATTAGAGAATGATGTGATTGGACATTCCTCGAAGGATTACAACACGATCAAGTCATCTAGTTCATTGTTACAACAACTATACCTAGACTCCTTCTCCTTAGACCGTGAGCTCATATTACTCACTGTTTCCCTAGGCTGCTTAGACTGCATCAACCGTCATCTGGTAATACGGTGGCCATAAAGATGTATGTTGGGTATTCCGAAGGAACAATAGATGACATGTGACTGCAAGACCGGGATTTGTTCACCCACATAACGGGTAAAAATACATACGGCCAGCTTGGTGAAATTACATCCATAAATGTTGCAACATGTGACTAGGTCACGGGGATGTAATATCACGTTAACAAGAAAACAGAACTTGTTGTGAACGAGATTGAACAAGGTATAGGATACTATTGATCGGATCTCGGACAAGTTGTATCGAGAAACAAAAGGAAGAGGATGCCACATTTAGACGGTTCAAATGACATTGTCCTCAGGAATGCATAGGGGTCACATGGATATCCCTGGTCCCTCTGTTTATTATTGATACAGATCATGTCTAGAGCATTTCCGAGCCGTGAGAGGATACACTTAAGGGTACGATGAGAGCGATCATTCGTAAGATGGAATCACAGTAGAGAAAGAGAGAAAACCGGAATCATTCTGTAGAGAGATCCGAAGTTGTTTAGAGAAAGAATAAAGGAAAAGACCGTGAAAAGTGTTTTCGGCTAAATGATAATTTAAATATATATTTATTATATGTTAATTGTGAGTTAATATATTCTAAATAATATTTAAGTTAAGATTTATAAAAGAAAATTTTATATTAGGACAAATCCAAGAAGGAAAAAGCCTAGAATAAAAGCTCCAGAAAAAATAAAAGGAAAAAGGAAAAAGCAACAACCCACGTGGGCGGCAAATAAGTTGCCGCCGCACGGGGGCAGCAGCATGTATTAACCTCCACTGCCAGGCCGCTTGTGGGCAGTGGATACTCCGCTCCGCAGAGGGGCGGGCGCCAGCTACCAGCCGCAGCGGCCGGCCTATCTCAACCCCGGCCCATGTGGGTCTCGCGGGGGAGCCGGCCAGGCCACCGGGCCGGTGGGCAGGCAGCCCACCCGGGTAGTGGCGAGGCGGGCAGGCTGGCGGGAGGACATGGGCCGCCGGGGTGGGCAGCGCCGGCCCACCCGCGAGTCGCCTCACCAGGCCGCTGGCCCAGGGCGCTGCTGGGCCGCGGAGTGGGCGCCCCGGCCCACTCGTGCTGGCTGTGTACAGCCACGGCTGCTGGCCGCCGTGGGCTGCTGGCTGGGTCCGGCGAGGTGTCCCATTCGGGCACCTTGTGGCCCAGCCGGCTGCCCCTTTATTTTTGCCCCTTTTCCCCCTAGTTTTAGTCCCACATGGGGCACCTAAAGGAGAGGGCACGCCCCTCTCCGCCTATATAAAGGGGTGCCTATCGGAGAACTAAAAACACACAACTAGAGAAGTCCTCTGGTTGACTTTCTCCCTCCCTTTCTCTATACCTTGTGACCATGGCCCCAAGTTTGGGCTGTGCGATCAAGGCACACCTACAGTACGCTATTGAGCTTCAGGGATTCCTAGCCGGCTATCAACTTCCGCACTCCTGGCGGGATCGTGGAGCCGGAGGTCTCATCGTACACCGGATGTGTACGAAGATACGAGGAGCAACACTTGGGGCGCTTAAATGTCGTGAGCCAGAGCTGTTGCACGATGAAGATGATGAAGATCAAGAAGGAGCAAGGGGTGACCTGCGAGGAGCTTCGCGTCCTTGAGGTTGGCTTCGAGTATGACTACATCAACCACGTTCCCCGCGGAACGTTAACTGCATACGGTCTACAAGGGTATGTATTCTCTACGCTCTAGCCGTTACTGCATTACTACATAGATAGATCCTAGGCAAGTTTCTAGGGTTCAACGTAGGATTTTTTTGTTTTCCGCACCGATCCCCAACACGTACTACCCCTTCTGTCACTAGGGTTCCCAACTTGCATATCAGTCATCACTCATACTCCCTATACATGGCTCAACCCTCAGGGTCTTGGGTACCTGACAAGTCCTTAGATCGAGGCAAGAGAGGATACAACAATAATCATATCATACAAACTAATACACGATCCCATCTATGATATATCACATGCACAATTGCTACATGGCTAGGCTGAAGCGCTTAGCCCAAGGAGAATTACTCACACATAGAGATGAGATCAATAATCACAAACATTGTAATGAAAATCATAAGATTGATAGCAATAGTCTTACAATGTCACCAATCGGAGAAGAGATCTACTATTACAAGTGGTGGAGTATGGCTATGGAGATGGAGAAGGATGTGGAGATCTGGATGCGGTTTTCTGGCAAGGTATGGCTTCTTCGGGGTCTAGGGAGCACAAGCGAGATTTTTTCCCGTCGCCCGAGGCTTCTTTATATAGGGGTCCCTTCACCAAAGTTGTTTTGTTTGACCTAACAGAGGCGGCGCCAACTATATGACCGAAGCTATACGGTCGAAATTTTTGCTCCGGTCGTATAGTTTGTCGTTACGGCGTATGCCTTCGTTGGACGGCTCCTGGTTTCTTCTAGTCGAAGGAAATATCCTACCTTTGACTTTAATGTAGTGATTCCCTCCTTTAAATGACATTATTTGCGTAGGAAAATACAAGAACAAAGGATTGCTTACCCCTTTGAATATTAGCATTAGTGGCAAGGTTTAGAGAGATATTTCATCAAAAATATGATTAATATCCAGTTTAAATGTGGACGTAGATGGCTATATTTCAAAGCCATCAACATGTTCTCACATATATATTGATATGCGCATGCAACATGCTGACTCGGGATCCAGCATCTTCTTGGGCTCAAACTTTGATCTACCATGTTGCTATGACCTAAAACTAACCAAAATAAGGATAAAAGTCCATTGTTCAACCATCATCTGGAGAAATCTAGGGGGTAGATCTTTTGGGCCCATGGTCTATGGTTTAATTGAAAACCGGGAGCATCGGACCATCAGAATCCCTCCAGATCTTGCATGTGTTCCTAGAATATGTACAAAAGTGTGATGGGTTGCCGAGATAGGCATTATCTAGGCCCTTGGTGAGCATTTTCTCACATATATCATATGCACATGCAACACGCTAGCTGGGGATCCACCATCTTCCTGGGCTCAAACTTTGATCTACCATGTTGCTATGACCTAAACTAACCAAAATGAGGATAAACGTTCAATGTTCAAACACTCATGTGGAGAAATCTAGGAGTAGATCTGTGGGGCCCACGGTCTAGGGTTTCTGTCATGGGAATGACCACGGCAGTCGCTACCAGGGGTAGCGATTGATAGGATGGAGGGCAAGAGCTGGCGGTCATCTGAGGAGCGAGATCGGGGCAGTGACACAATAGTTTACCTAGGTTCCGCACCCAGAGGGTAAAGACCTACTCCTGCTAGATTGTATTGGTAGCGAGCAAGTTACAGGGGTGGTGAGCTCGGCGGCTAGGCAGCGAGCCACTTGTAGGGGTGTATGATGGAACTTGAGTACAAAGGGAATCCTAGGGAGGTTTATATAGGGGTACCTTGCTAGGATTTATAGATATACCACTGAAATAATCAAGGATCCGGAGGATTTAACCTAATCCGACTCAACTTCAGCTACGCTTCTAGGCCTCTAGCTTCCAGTCGCCAGCCTTATTCTCAGTCACATTCCAGTCACTGTCTTGCAGGCCCACTCGGAAGGCCCTTGGCCCAGTCGAAATGTTCTGCTGGGCATACCCCATTCGACATATCCCCATCAGTTGTCCCCGAGGCCAGTGTCGATTCAGCGCAGGCATTCATTTGGCAGTCGGAGTAGGCGAGTCCAATTTGGATGCCCAGTCGAATCAACGATGGAATCCGTCAATAAAGGAGGAAATTTTCCCACCCGGTCTCCACTCGCAGCATTGGCGAATGGACATATGCTCGAGTCGCTACACCCTGTCGATTGGACAAGGCGTTCCAGCAGGCGAGTCGATTGGAAGAAGTTGGACCGCCAACTTGGTCAAACTAGCCGTTGGTAATCCAATGGTAACTTCGGCGTAATTACCGTGGGTAACGACTATCCCGAGATTGGCAGGTAGCGCGTCTTCATAAGGAGAGTGGCGAGGAACCCTGCAGATCTTCTTCCACATTCCTCACTCCCGCACACTCCTAGTCTCTCTGTCTCCCCATGATCCAGAATTCTCGGACAGAGCGACCTCATATCCTCCTCGATGGCGCCTCCAAAGGACTTGTGGGAAAAGTCCAAGAGCACCGCTGTGCAACTCAAGTTGTTCCAGGACGCGGGGGTCCTCTGCAAGGGGAATTGACGGATACCCGCGCCTTCCAAGACCGAGCCGAAGCCTCACGCCGGTGAATTCATTTGTTTCCCAAGCCATCTGGACAGGGGCTTGGGATTCCCCACCTTGATCTTCTTCCGGCGGTTCTGCGCGTATTACACGATCAAGCCGTCGGATCTTGGTCCGCATAGCCTCAAGCAGTTGGCAATCTTCGTTGTCTTCTGCGAATGCTACCTGGGATGGCGACCCTACTTACCGCTGTGGCTGGAGGTGTTCCACGGCCGCATCAGCAACAATGGAACGGGCGGCCCCATCCTGGCGGCAGGCGGCGTTACCTTCCAATTAAAGCCGAAGGAGAAATCTTCAAGCTCCTGCTGCCAAAGAAAGCCACGAGCGAGTGGAAGAAGAGCTGGTTTTACTTGAAGGAGTCCACTCATTCCAGCGAAGTGGCACTCCCGATGTATGTTGTAGAGAGGAGCGAGCCCTGTCGGCTGATAGCATAAAAGCTTCCCGGCGACCAGAAGATGGCCGTCACGGAGATGATGGAGCAGATCCAGGGACTAAAGAACAAGGGTCTTGAGATGATCAACCTCTACAACTGCTGGCTCGGATGGTGCCTGGTCCCATTGGCGACCTGCCCCATTGGATGTATGAGTACACCGGGAAGAACAACCCTTCCAGGACAAGCAAGGAGTCCTAGGAGGTCGCAAACAACAAGGCCGCCTTGAAGAAGATCACGGATGCGGAGTTTACCGACGGGATGGCCGGGCTCGCTCCGTACATGGCCATGAAGAATGAAGCCCCCACGGTGAGTTCTCCTTGTTACTTTGTCTTCAATCATGACTCACACGGGTGCAATTTGCGTCCAGGACTCGTAATGTTCAATCGTGATTTCTAACCGGACCAATCCTCCTTGTCTACTCTTAGTTGTTTCAGGTCCTCGAAGGCTAGCTTCCCCCACTTGACGAGGAGATTACCAAAGAGCTCAAAGAGGGGACTGAAGGGGAGTCCTCTGAGAGCGAAGAAGAGGCGAGGAAGGTTCCCCCGCCAGCGCCCGTGGTCCATAAAACTCGCAGGCAGAAGCAGCACAAGATCGAGGCAAGTCGCAGCTTTGAAGAGCGCAATGATGACGACGAGATCCTGCAGGAGCACAGCTCGCGGCGAACGGCCATGCCGGCGAAGCCCGCGCGAAAGCTGAAGTCATCTGCGAAGAAGCCGGCTCCGAAGCCGGCGTCGCCGCCCAGATCAGTGTTGGCATTTGAGTCAGATGAGGAGTCCGGCGATGAGGCGGCCGAAGCTTCAACCAAGATCCCTAAGGACACAACTCTGATGAAGGGATTGGAAGCCGTGGACATAGTGGTGGAGTCGGTGGTTCCACTCTCCATGATCGCGTCGACAGTCTCGGCCGCGGCGGAACCAGGGGCAGCTGAAATCACGGGGTCAAGGTCACCGCCACCGGGGGGAGCGGCCGTGTTGCCCGGGTTGGAGGTCCCCGCAACTGCAACCTCGATGTCGAAGAAGCCCGCGGTGTCGTGGGCCGCGAGTGTCTTCGAGAAGGGGCTCTCGCGCAAGTTGGGTACGGAGCTTGATTAGCCTGCCCATATAAGTACGGGACTACGCTATCTTCCAGTCGCCAAGTAAGTTTGGTGTTCTCTTTTTCCGTGCTTCAATGTTTTCTTGCATAATTGGTTCGCTGATCGTGTCTCCTTTGCAGGTCTGGAGCCAAGAAGATTGGTTATCCTACGATGGCCAAGATTCCGCCAGTCGACGCTAGAGGGGAAGCCGACCCCTCCAAGAAGAGGAAGCCTATTGCGAAGGATGCGCCGAGCGAAGGCACAAAGAAGAAGACGAAAGGGGACGTCTTTGACATCGTGGCAGGGGGAAATGTGGAGGAGGGTGACTCCGCTACCCGTGCCGAAGAAGTGACGGCCACCCAGTTAGAGCCAATCAAGGAGGCCCCGGCATCAGAGCCACTGGCCCCGACGACTAGTTCCCTGGTGAGGGTGGTCGCATCGTTTCTGTGCTTTATGGCGAAGGTGTTCTCGACGGCGGCAGAGACTCAATCGTCGAAAATTCCAGAGATTGTTGACGGAGACATTGGGCAGCGTCGCGGGCGCACATCTTTTGTGGTCCCTTCGATAGACGCCAGCGAGCTTCACAACATACTTGGAGCCACCATTTAAGTATGTCGAGTCCCTGAGTGTCTGGTCACTGAATTTCAGCGGCAAGGCACTTAGAGTTTTTAGTCGTCCAATCCCCGAGGGTCTAGTCGCTGAATTTCAGCGGCTAGGCACTTAGGATTTTAGTCGTCTAGTCTCTTATTGTTGTTCTGTTGTTAGGGACTACAAAGGGAATCATCCGATCGGCAAGCCACGAAGGAGCACCTGGAGCGCGACCTACGTGCAACGCAGGATGCCAACCTGCGACTCCAAGAAACTGATGGTGAGTGGGTGTTTCCTTTGGCAAGCTCGAGCCATTATTGTTTGCGCAAAACTGAATTGTGATGCCTTTGCCTCATAGATGGACTCCCTACTGCGATTGCCAAGGCCCGCGGGGGTATGTTCCGGCTACTGAACTAGATACAGTGAAGGAGCGAATCGACTCGTTGGTGAAGGAGCTAGAGGAGGCGAAGGCATCGATGATCTCTTCTGAGGAGAGAGCCAAGGCTGTAGTCACCGCGGCGGAGGAGGAGCGGAAGGCCTCCGACTCGTTCATCCTCGGGTTGCAGGGTGACCTTGGTGCTCTTGAGAAACATGTGATGGAGAGCTTCCACAAACTTCTTGGTGAGTGTATTCTCTTTCTTTTCGGTATGTAGCGAGTCCTGGAGTGGGTGAGTCCTTAATGATATTGGGTTTTTGACATTGCATACCTAATAGGCCAAAGCGACCCGGTGGTGCAAACCTTCGACGCCTCACAGTGCGTGACTACGATGGTGAACGCGGCCACCGCCTCGGCGCTATGTGTCCAAGACGTGTTTCAAGCGATATCCCCCACCGAGGTTATCCCTGGGGGGTCGACTGAGGTTCGGCACTATCCGGAGGAGGCGCCCGCCATTATTGAGTGGATGGCGCGATCGGCCTTCAAGCGTGGGGCCACCACAACATTGAGCCTTGGACTCGCTCATTTCCCCGACGACTTCGACCTCGACGATGTCACCAGTGGTAACCCTTCGGTGACTGGCTCGGTGGATATCTCGGAGCTTCTGAGGTTGACCACCAAGGCTGCTCCGTTCGCGGAGCGATTATTGGCGACGGGAGATTTGCTGCCGTACTAGGAAACAGTGGTGGCACCGGGTGACCCCGAGCCGAAGCACCATGACCTAAAGTCAGAGCAGCCCTTCCGGTCGGTGTTGTCGAAGTCATTGATGACGTACCCAACGAACCCATGGGAGCATTCGTTCGGGTCAAGGGTGAGGGCGGCGCCTCTTTGTTGGAGCCTGCAAAATGAGTTGCTGCCCTAAGGGGCTTTTGTATGTTATGTTGATTGGCCTCTTTTGTAATGTAAACAATATATATGTATGGAAGTAAAAGGAGTCAATCGACTCGCAATGCATGATAAAGTCTGTTCTATGTTGATTTTTTATGTGTACGACTCCTCGAGCGTGTCCTCCCTTTATTGGGGTTCACCTCGTTTGTGTGTAAGTATGAT
Organism: Avena eriantha; assembly: GCA_910589775.1. Lineage (NCBI taxonomy): Eukaryota > Viridiplantae > Streptophyta > Magnoliopsida > Poales > Poaceae > Avena > Avena eriantha. Next base: position 218,811,429 of record OU342745.1, read on the forward strand.
TATATTGAGTTTTTATTTTGGTTGTAATAGACTCGTGGAGCCAGTTGCTTGGCGACCCCATGGGAGATATTTACTTGGCTGTTTTCCCGAGCGCGAGCAGGGTCTACTTAGGCGAGTCCCCGAGCGTGACAGTTAGCCATTCTAGTCGCATGCCCAAGGTAATTGAGGATCTGGTGTGTTGTTCGTAACGCGTCTCTCCCCCCGGCTCGGAGAGTTAGTCGCGTGGTGAGTCCAAGGCATGCTCTCTTACTTGGTTGTGTTCCTGATCCGCATAGGGGTTATTGTAGACAAGTCCCCGTGCGTGGTACTTAACCGTTCGAGTCGCTGTGTGCAAGGATGGGGAGGACGGGTCGCTGTGAGAAGAGTTTATCGGTTGTCTTGGCCCGGCGAGCCAGTCGAGCGAGGCGACTCCAATGGGGGCTCCGGGGTGGTGTGTTCGTGGACGACACAAGGCCCGAGTGTGTTTGATGCCCTTGGGCCACACTACTTAGCCGTGCTGGTCGCTCGACTAAAGGTTGAATTCCATGGGTAGCATATTTTAAGCATACGAGTGCGATTGCACAATAATATGGCCAGTAGACACAATTTGTGCGATCCGAATTTTTATTATATAGCAGCTCAGTACAAGTTTTAGTTCTATCTGTGGAACTTTCGGAGGAGGTTTACATTCCATGGCCTCCCAACTTTGAGCTGGCCATCGCCTCTTACATCGATCAGGTAGTAGGCGTCGTTGCGAGGACTCGCCTTATGGTGAATGGCCCCTCCCATGGGGGAGAAAGCTTGTGCATGCCCTTCCTATCCTGGACCAGTCGTAGGACGAGGTCACCTTCCTGGAAGGTGCGAGTCCGGACTCGGCGGGTATGGTAGAAGCGGAGTCCTTGCTGGTAGATGGCGGTGCGGGAGTGAGCTAGGTCGCGTGCCTTGTCGAGCTGGTCGACCCTGTCTCGGCGGACGATCTCGTTTGTCGCCTCCACATAATTGACAACCCGAGGCAAGTCATGCTACAGGTCGGTTGGCATTACGGCTTCAGCGCCGTACACCATGAAGAAGGGTATGAAACCCGTGGAACGGTTGACAGAGGTGCGGATTCCCCATATCACGGAGGGGAGATCTTCGACCCCGCATCCAGGGGTCCGCTCGAGGGGAACCTAAAGTCGCGGCTTGAGTCAGTGGAGGATGCTTTGGTTGGCGTGCTCTGCCTGGCCATTCAACTCTCGGTGGGCGACTGGGCCGAGGTCGAGCCGTATGTCGTGCTCCTCGCAGAATTCCGCCATGGCACCTTTGGCAAAGTTGGTGCCGTTGTTCGTTATGATGTTGTGTGGGTAGCCATACCGGTAGATGAGCTCGCGGAGGAACTTGGCGGCGGTCTTGCCATCGCACTTCTTGATTGGCTTGGCCTCGACCCACTTGGTGAACTTGTCGACTGCGACCAGGAGGTGGGTGAAGCCAGATGGGGCCTTCTTGAACGGGCCAACCATGTCCATGCCCCATACGGTGAATGACCAGGTGATGGGGATGGTCTTGAGTGCCGAACTAGGGACGTGCGTCTGGTTGGCATACTTCTGGCACCCGATGCACCGTTGGACGATATCGATGGCGTCGGCGTGCGTAGTGAGCCAGTAGAAGCCAGGTCGCATGGCCTTGGCGACTAGCGATCTAGCATCGGCGTGATGGCCACAGTCGCCGGCGTGGATGTCTTGGAGGATCCGACGTCCTTCTTCTGGCTATACGTAGCGCTGGAATACGCCAGTCATGCTGTGTTTGTGAAGCTCGCTATTGATGATGATGAAGGATTTGTAGCGGCGTACGATCATTCGCGCCTCTGTCTCATTGGTAGGCGGGACCTTGTGCTCAAGGTAGGCGATATACGGTGCGGTCCAGTCGCTGGGTTCCATGACCATGGCGACTCAGGCAGGCTCGGGCTGCAGGGGTATCTCGATGTCAATCTCCTTGGACGGGAGACCGATGGCTTGTGGATGATGTTGAGGAAGATGCCTGCGGGTGGAGTTTGGCGGGCTGACCCGATGCGGGAGAGAGCATCGGCCTCCTCATTCTTGCGCCTGTCGATCCACTCGATAGAGTAGCCAGTGAAGTGGCCTCCCAACTGGTCCACTGCTTGGCGGTATTCTATCATGGTGGGGGAGACAGCGTCACAGATCCCAGTGACTTGGCCGATGACCAGGTTGGAGTCACCGTAGCACCGTAAGCGATTGACGTTCATCTCCTTCGCGGCCCGCATGCCGTGGAGGAGGGCCTCGTATTCTGCCATGTTGGTGCAGGGCGTGATGTCAAGGGGGAGCACGTAGCGGAGCTTGTTGCCTTTGGGGGAGGTGAGGACGACCCTAGCCCCTATGCCGTCCGTGTTCTTGGACCCGTCGAAGTGGAGTGACTAGTAATGGAGGTAGGGTAGCTTCTCCAGCTACTGCGCTTCTTCCCAATCGGCGAGGAAATCGGCCAAGGCCTGTGATTTGATCGCTTTGCGTGGCTCGTACTTGATGTTGTGGATGCCGATTTTGACGGCCCACTTGGCGACTCGCCTGGTCGCTTCACCATTGTGGATGATGTCCTACAGTGGCGCGAAGGAGACGACCGTGATCAGGTACTCCTGGAAGTAATGTGGGAGTCGCCGCTGGGCTCTAAAGACCGCATACATCAATTTTTGGTACTGCGGGTAGCGCTGTCTTGAGTTCGTTAGGACCTCGCTGATGTAGTAGACGGGGCACTGATGTCTACAAGTGCACGGATCGTTTGTAGCTAGTTTCAAAGTTCAGATATCGATCCCATAGGCAGCCCAAAGGTAAGTGTTTATTGATGAAGTCTCTGTCACACCTGAAGTTGTCACATGTCTTTAAGTGAATTGACTGCAAGTGTTGAAATAAAAATGGGCTTTTGATTAAATGCAATAGATTTAAATAGAACTAAAATGTAAATTTCAGAAATATAATGCATAAAAATAAAGAATGACAATGCTTGTTTGTTTTTTCCTGCAGATGTCGAAAGAAGGCGCGTGGAGATTCAGTTCATGGTAATAGTGAATGTGCCAGGTCGACGAGTGGTAAATGGAACAATTATAATCTTATAGATATGTGTGTAGGCGAGCAACCCATAATTAGCCAGAACTCCTCTTTGTAGATTTCATCCCAACTTCAATAATCCTACTAGCCTGCTACCAAAACCATCGTTAGACACTAGACGATTAAGACCCTTCAGGTTGCTTAGCGATTAAGCTCCTTCGATCGGACTAATGCAATAAGCACAGTGGTTACTCGTTATCCTCGAGTCAACTAGCTTTCCATTGATATCCCCGTGTCACCCGAGGGTCGCCGGTCCACTAGTGTACAAGATCTTATCTATGTAGAACAAGGTATCATGTTGTCTGGCCCTTAATTGGACAACAAGCATTAAGCATCCCACAGATAGTCAAGCACACATAATATAGTAATTAGAATCAATCACAAACTAATGGAAAATATATGAAGGAACATCACATCTCACCAATCCCCTACATCTCCCACGCCCAAGGGAATTACTCACACATGAGAGAAGAACGGATCATCAATATAATCAAATAAAGGGAATTTGTCTTGGTATTACAATGGAGATCCACAATAATAATAGAAAATTATCCAACACAATTCAAGATGGGAAGAAACAATCTCAAACCCTAGTCTTGCAAGGTGGGGATCCCTCTCTCTCTCAAGTACAAGTAGTGGCTATGGGAGTGTATTGGCTAGGAGGTCGAAGATCGTGGAGCGAGATGAAGAACGTCTTCTCCTTTTTCTCCGGATCCCTTCTTTCTCCCTTCTGGATGGTGTGGTGGCTGCTGTATTATGTTTTCGTCCCCCGTCCCTTCATGGAAGTTGTCCCTTTTGACAAGACAGAGGCGGCGGCAACTATACGGTGGCAACTATACGACTATTCCCGCTGTATAGTTGCTCGTTAAAGCCTCTGTGAGCTCCCCTCGCATGCTTCCAAAGTGGGACTTGCTTGTTTTCTCTAGAATATTGTATTTCTCTAGTTAAATCCTTCTGTTGACGTTCATAACCTGAAACACACATTAAAGTCCAAGTTTTCTTTGCTACCGAAGTATTAGCATTAGGTAAAGCCAGAAAACGATCAAATCTGGGAGAAAACCATTAATAAAAGCCATCAAAAATGTGTCGAATCTCACAGCTATCAACTCCCCCAATCTTAGATGTTGCTGGCCCTCGAGTGACAAGGAAATAAGGAAGAATAGAAGAGATTCGAGACTGAAAATAAAGGAACTCACACGTTTGAATTGGTTTCAAATTCGTTTCTTCACAATTCCTGCAATCTTAAATATGATCATACAAGTATTCACAAGATTGCACTGAGTCCACTTCCTAACCATGTATATCTTGTTAGCAAATAAATAATGTGCCCAAATAAGTGTTGGAAGTTTAGCTAGGAAGGTGAGAAAAATTCTTTTGGTGCCTCTCTTTGTTGAGAGATGAAAACTTTTTGTTCTTGTTCATTTAACCAATTAAGAGTACTCAAGTTGGCATCAAAATATTTAATTTAAGAACAACTCATCTACTCCCATGTCAAAATTTTAAGACTGTCAAAGCACCTTTTTCTTTCTCTTGTCTTTCAAAAACTTCAGCTCTTTCATAGAGAAATCATGCCACTATTTTTAACATGTTAATTGGGGCTGTGTTGTGCACTCGTGACCATGCCAATAAATAATTTTGAGCAATAATGGGCTAGAGGAGTACTACAACTTCACTTGGAATGTGAGACCATGAGGAGACTAATTTTTTTACACATCATAGCATTGCTGCTACAGACGTTTACATAATTCAATAGCCGAAATCAAGTGGTTTCCCACATTTAGATTGTTCGTTGGCCAGCGGAGTTAATAGTTCCCCATGGAGCACAACAAAGTTGTAATAAAGCGCGTAAAGCAATATCTTACGGTAATTATTAGAAAAAGTAGTCGCATAATTTCTACTACTTCGAAGCATCCATTTAATCAAACAATTTCAATCAAGGGTACTATCGAGTTTATTTATATTAAGCACAATTGGGATGGAGTAGTTCTAAAATCAAATTCTTTGAGCTAAGCATGGACTCAAGCCATCTTTTGGATGCTTTTTCTTGTTGTAAAAATGTAGGAAGTATTTTAACCAACTTCATTGCTCATTGTTTCAAAGCTAAAAATGAGAAACTAACAAAGGAATATAATTTGTAGGATAACAAGCTAAGTGGGGAGTGACTCCAGTGCAAGCAAGTAAATAATTGTAGGATCAATTTAAGGTTGCAAATAGTGTGATGAAAGGAATGTGATACCTCCTCTTGCTTGCTTCTTTCTTGTATTCGAGTCAAACCTCTCCTATATCTCCATATTGCCAAATCACCTGAAATTAAGCAATCTCCGAGAGAAACAAAGAAACAAACTTGGAATAAAATTACAACTAATATTTTTGTATTTTTGGTTTAGGAATGCGAAACTGAAAATAAACATGCAATTTTTGAAGAAATAAATCAAAATAAGAAATAAAAACATGAATGCAAAGTTTGGAGGTTTTCAAACCTCCCCCAAGCTTAGGCTATTGCCACACTTAGTTGTTGCCGTCATTTGGCGGCTGGTGCGGGTACTGCTGGTAGAAGTCAGGGAAGTGGGTCATGAAGTGACTCAAGTTGTCAGTCAAAGTGTTCACATCTTCATTCAAGTCCTGAAGAGTGTGGTTGATCTCCCCAACGCGCTGGTTGAGCTGCTAGAACTCCTCATAGGGGATGTAGCTGTACCCCTGCTATGGCTAGTTGGGCCATGGTTCCCAGGCTCCTCCTGGCTGCTGGAGCTGCTGTCCTTTCCCAGCAGGGTTGTGTCCCTGCTCTCCCTCCTTCTCCTGCCCCTGCTCCTGCTCATCCTACTGCCCTTCATCTTCCTCCTCCTCAGGCTGGTGCTCAGCCAAGATCTCCGTCACTTGGTCCTTGGTGAGGATCCAAGTGTCCTTCTCCAAAATTGTGAAGGCTTGGGGGCATGGCAACTGAACTTGCTCAACCTGTGTGTCATCAAGATAACTAAATTGATATGCTCGGAGCCTCTGGTTAGCATGTAAACAGCAAAGAAGCCACAAGCAGTCAAATATTTGACGTCCATAAGTTTGGAGCCGCCAACAGGTTCCATAACAGGTAGTGCAATGTTCAATGCATAGGCAAGGTGGGTTACCAATCCACCAATGCGAATATCACCTTTAGTCTTGTTGCTTTGGTGGAGAAAGTGCTGGATGAGTAGAGCTGAAGGACTGGGGCTTTGTGTTGCGTTGGGGAAGAGAGCCTTGGTGATCATTGCCATGTCCGCACTAGCCATGGAACCAATATCACCCCTTCCCAACATTGTGTTGGCGAGAAACAAAGCAAAGTAGTGAATGGTTGGGTTTTGAATGGTCGACATCTTCTTCTGATAGAAGTGACTACCACCAATAATAGAAATAACCTCCCAAGTCTCTCCACTGTTGGGTCCGCAGCATAGAAAACAAAAAAATTCCTACGGTGTGAACTACACGCCAAGATCTATCTACTAGGTACAAAGCAACGGGTGGACATACATCCAACGAGAACTTACCCTCGAAGACAACGAGTTTTGTTAATGAGTAGGAACTCGTGGTTGATGTAGTCGTACACTTGCCGATCTCAAGATCGTGAGGAAGTCCGAGCGCCGCAACTCAGCAATGCATCCGCACTCCCACACACATTCAAGCCACCAGACAACCTCCACCTCCTCGCTCCAGCGATCCAGCGGAAGCAGCAACTCCTTCCATACGAAATGCCATCAGGAACTTGTATCTCGCTAATCCGAGACCATGGGGGAATAATTCTAGAGGGGAAGAGAGATCCTTCACAAGGAGGTGTGAGGATGAAGGAGGGAATGGGTGTCCTTTTATAGGAGGAGGGGGTGCCCCCTCACCTCCCCCATTCATGTGGTGGTAACCCCTCCACATTAAAATGCCTCTTCACATTCCCTTTTAAAGTCTCCACTTTAAATGCATTAAATTTCTCCAAATTTAATGCTCTCCCATTTAATAAAACTCTTTTTTATTAAATTTATTTAGAATTTTGTTAATTACTTTAATTAACAAACATTCACATATAGCCCCTTGCAATATTTTAATATCACATGCAGAACCACTTTCTGCAATTTCACCCGAAACAATTTCCGGTTTCTATTGAAACAATTCCTGCGCTTTGCAATTCTTTCGTCTGAAACATATGTGCTCCAAAATGGTGTGCGGTAACTCTTAAGTGTGCCACCCTGCGGTTCGCGAATAATGCAAACATGATCGAGACCCTTCTTCGATCAATAATCAGCAGCGGGACCTGGAGATCCGTACTGACTCCTACACATTCAACGATGACTTCTGTGATCGTGAGAACCTTTAACGCTTGTAACTAAATCCCTTTGTCTCTCGATATATTACATGTCCGAGATTCGATCATCGGTATCTCCATACCTAGTTTGATCTCGTTACCGACATGCACTCTTTTCTTGTTCCCGTGATATAACATTCTAGTGATCACATCACTTGCTTGCAAGCTATCTTAACGTGATATCACCGAGAGGGCCCAGAGTATATCTATCCGTCATCTGGATTGACAAATTCCACTCTTGATCCATGAGCCTCAACATAACACATTCGTAGTACTGAACCCATCTTTATAGTCACCCTGTTATGGTGTGACGTTTGATGTTATCAAGATACTCTTCCGGTGTTAGCAATTAACATGATCTCATGTTCTAAGGATAAAGATTACTTCGTATGATGTTATAGCAATATAAACATAATGACTTGATCGTAATGCTATACTTCGGATGAATGTTCATCACATCATTCCACCAATGGTGTGACCTTGTTATTAATAACATCCAATGTCCATGATCAGGAAACCTTGATCATCTTGTTAATCAACAAGCTAGTCTATAAGAGAGGCATAACTAGGAACCCTTTTTGTTTATTAAACACACATGTGTTGATGTTTCCAATCAATACAATTCTAGCATGTAAAATAAACATCTATCATATATAAGGAATATATAATAACAACTTTATTATTGCCTCTCAGGGCATATTTCCTTCAGTCTCCCACTTGCACTAGAGACAATAATCTATTTCACATAGTGATAAATCTAACACCCATGGAGTTCTGGTGTTGATCATGTTTTTCCCTAGGGAGAACTTTAGTCAACGGATCTGCTACATTTAGGTCCGTGTGTAATTTACAAATCTTTATATCTCCATCCTTGACATGCTCGCGGATGGAGTGAAACCGGCGCTTAATATGCTTGGAATTCTTGTGAGACCTTGGTTCCTTTGCGTTGGCTATGGCTCCATTATGTCACAATAGATCACCATTGGGTCCAGCGCACTGGGAACCACACCTAGTTCTGTAATGAACCCTTTCATCAAAACAGCCTCCTGCGCCGCTTCTGAAGCAGAAACATATCCCGCCTCCGTCGTTGATCCAGCCACCACAGGTTGTTTGGAACTCCTCCAACTAACTGCTGCTCCGTTCAAGAGAAATACGTATCCGGATTGAGACTTAGAGTCATCCGGATCGGTGTCAAAGCTAGCATCGACATAACACTTAGCGACTAGCTCTTCTTCACCTCTGTATATAAGAAACATATCCTTAGTTCTTCTCAAGTACTTGAGGATGTTCTTTACCGCTATCCAGTGTTCCGAACCTGGATCAGATTGGTACCTACTAGTCAAACTAATAGCATGTGCCACATCCGGTCTTGTACATAATATGGCATACATAATAGAGCATATGGCCGAGGCATAGGGGATCTTATCCATCATCTCTCTTTCTTCTGCTGTAGCCGGACTTTGAGTCTTACTCAATGTCTTGCCTTGCAACATAGGTAAGAACCCCTTCTTACTTTCGTCCATATTAAACTTCTTTAATATCTTATCAAGGTATGTACTCTGCGATAGCCCAATTAGGCGCCTTGATCTATCTCTATAGATTTTAATGCCTAATATATATGATGCTTCACCAAGGTCTTTCATCGAAAATTTGTTGTTTAGATAACTTTTAACACTGTTTAAAAGATCTATATCATTTCCAATCAATAATATGTCATCCACATATAATATCAGAAATGCCACATTGCTCCCACTCACTTTCTTGTAAATACAAGCCTCTCCATAAGTTTGGACAAATCCAAACTCTTTGATCACCTCATCAAATCGGAGATTCCAACTCCGAGATGCTTGCTTCAGTCCATAGATGGATCGCTGAAGTTTGCATACCTTATTAGCATACTTAGGATCGACAAAACCCTTAGGTTGTATCATATACAACTCTTCTTCAATATTACCATTGAGGAACGCAGCTTTGACATCCATCTGCCATATTTCATAATCAAAATATGCAGCAATTGCTAACATAATCCTAACCGACTTAAGCATCACTACGGGAGAGAATGTCTCATCGTAGTCAACTCCTTGAATTTGTCGAAACCCCTTTGCGACAAGTCGAGCCTTATAGATGGTCACATTACCATCAGCATCAGTTTTTCTTTTGAAAATCCATTTATTCTTAACGGCCTTTCGGTCATGAGGTAAGTCCACCATGTTCCAAACTTGGTTCTCGTACATGGATTCCATCTCGGATTTCATGGCTTCTAGCCATTTGTTGGAATCCGGGCTCATCATCGCTTCTTCATACGTCGCAGGGTCATCCATTTCATCAACCATGAAATTCACAACAGGATTGCCGTATAGTTCAGGAGTTGCACGTGTCCTGCTTGACCTGCGAGGTTCGGTAGTGTCCTCTTTCAGAGTTTCATGATCATTATCATTAGCTCTCTCTTCATCAGGTGAAGTCAACTCCGAAACAACTTCCGGTGCTGCGCCACTCGCCATTCCATGAAGAGAAGGTTCAATAACCTCTTCGAGTTCTACCTTCCGACTACTCACACCTTTCGCGAGAAACTCCTTCTCAAGAAAGGATCCATTCTTGGCAACAAAAACCCTGCCCTCGGATCTGTGATAGAAGGTATACCTAATTGTTTCCTTAGGGTATCCTATGAAGACGCATTTTTCCGCTTTGGGTTCGAGTTTATCCGGTTGAAGTTTCTTCACATAAACATCGTATCCCCAAACTTTAAGAAATGACAGCTTAGGTTTGTTTCCAAACCATAATTCATATGGTGTCGTTTCAATGGATTTAGATGGTGCCCGATTTAAAGTGAATGCAGCTATTTCCAGTGCATAACCCCAAAATGACAGTGGCAAGTCAGTCAGAGACATCATAGATCGAACCATATCCAATAAGGTACGATTATGACATTCCAACACACCATTACGTTGTGGTGTTCCAGCAGGCGTGAGTTGTGAAACTATTCCACACTCTTTCATGTGTGTGCTAAACTCGTAACTTAGATACTCTCCTCCATGATCAGACCGTAGAAATTTGATCTTTCTATTAAGATGATTTTCCACTTCATTCTGAAATTCCTTGAACTTTTCAAAAGTTTCAGACTTGTGTTTCATCAAATAGATATACCCATATCTACTCAAATCATCCATGAAAGTAACAAGATAACGATATCCACCTCGCGCCGACACACTCATTGGTCCACACACACCAGTATGTATGATTTCCAATAGATCTGTCGCCCGTTCCATTGAACCGGAAAACGGCGTTCTAGTCATCTTGCCCATAATGCATGGCTCACATGTATCAAATGATTCAAAATCAAGTGATTCCAAAAGTCCATCAGAATGGAGTTTCTTCATGCGTTTAACGCCAATATGACCTAGACGGCAGTGCCACATATATGTAGACATATCATCATCAAGTTTAATCTTTTTAGCATTAACATTATGAATGTGTGTAATATTACTATCGAGATCCAACAGAAATAAACCATTCAACATAGGTGCATGACCATAAAAGATTTCATTCTTATAAATCGAACAACCATTGTTTTCAGATTTAAAGGAATGACCACTTTGCATCAAACATGATCCAGATACAATGTTCATGCTCAGTGCATGCACTAAATAACAATTATTTAGGTTTATAACTAATCCCGATGGCAAATGGACAGGTAGCGTCCCAACAGCGATCACATCAACTTTTGATCCATTGCCGACCCGTATTCTGACCTCATCCCTTGCTAGTTGTCGCTTGTTCCGTAGCCCCTGAACCGAGTTACATATATTAGCAACCGATCCCGTATCAAATACCCAGGTGCTATTGCGAGTACTAGTCAAGTACACATCAATAACATGTATATCACATATACCTTTGTTTGCCTTGCCGGACTTTCCGCCAAATACTTGGGGCAGTTGCGCTTCCAATGGCCAGTCCCATTACAATAGTAGCACTCAGTGTCAGACTTAGGGCCAGCTCGGGGTTTCTTTTCAGGCATGGCAACAGACTTGCCACCCTTCTTTCCCTTGTGCTTGCATTTCTTGTCTTTCTTGAAACCGGTGGTCCTATTGATCATCAACACTTGATGTTCTTTCCTAATCTCCACTTCTGCAGTCTTAAGCATTGACAGAAGCTCGGGAAGAGACTTCTTCATGCCCTGCATATTATAGTTCATCACGAAGCTCTTGTAGCTAGGTGGTAGAGATTGGAGAACACGATGTATGCCTAAGTCAATGGGAATCGTTATTCCCAAGGACACAAGCTTATCGGCGTACCTAGACATTTTGAGTACGTGCTCACTAACGGAGCTGTGTTCCTCCATCATGCAACTAAAGAACTTTTCTGTAGCATTTTAACTCTCTACGGCAGCATGGGTATCGAAAATCATTTTCAATTCTCCCATGGTATCAAAGGCATTGCCATTTTCGAAACGCTTTCAAAGTTCTGGCTCTAGCCCATACAGTATGCCGCAATGAACTAAGTTGTGGTCCTCCTGACGAGTCACATAGACATTCTTTTCCTCATCAGGGGCATCAGGAGCTGGTGGGGGGCCTAGCGGCGCTTTTGTGTAGTAGTGAGGAGAATCCTCAAATTCATAGCCCAGTTGGTGAAGTTGCTACCATTCGCAGCAAGTTTCTCTTTCTCCATGAACACATTGAAATTAAAAGCAGGTAGTGCCATCTACAACAGAATTTGTAAAGTTTATTTAGACTAAGTTTATGATAGATTGAGTTCAACTAATCCAAATTACTAATGAACTCCCACTCAAAAACGACATCCCTCGTGTCTTTTTGGTGATTACATGAACCAAATCCACTAAACCAAGTCCGATCATCACGTGAGTTGATGTAGCTTCAAAGGCGAGCATCTATATGGGCATCATATCAACTATATGACTCATGCTTAACCTTTCGGTCCGTGTTCCGAGGTCATGTCTGTACATGCTAGGCTCGCCAAGTAAGAACCTTAGTATTCGTGTGTGTAAAACTATCTTACACCCATTCCTATGAAAGCGTAAATTCGAGTATACCCGATCATCACATGATGTCTCGAAACACGATCCACAGAACGGTGCATACTTAAGGAAGAACACATTTTTATCTTGATATCTAAATGAGGGATCATCTTATAATGCTACCAAAAGCGCCAAACTAGCAGTATAAGATGCTAACATCTAATGTGTAAAGTGAGATGATATGGTCCATGCATTTGATCTCTATCACTTGCATCATGGGATGATCTCTATCATTCCTTTGTGTGTAAGGCCACGGTCTATGGAACTTACACGTTGAGTGTGTTGTAAGAGTATCTATCATACATCTACTTACAACAATACCATATCAATACACTAGCCCAGCAACGATCTAAACTAGACGCCTCTGATTTATCAATTGCAAGTTTTACGTGGCTTAGCGCTTTCGGAGATAGAACCGTTCTCACCTACGAACATGAACCACAACGAGGATAACTAAGTTATTAGCAACTCGTTGTAAATCAGATATTGACTATAGTAGGAGAGACAGACACCCGACAGCCACTTATGCAAAACAAGTTGCATGTCAGTCGTGGAACCGGTCTCATGTACGATGACATGTAAGGTTGGTCCGGGCCGCTTCATCCCACTATGCCACAAATATCCAAAATACATAGAATATGCAATAACATGATCATCATCGCCCACATATAAACATATGTGTACTACCTGTGCAAAGCACCTACGCATAGATCAGGCTCTGATACCACTGTTGGGTCCGCAGCATAGAAAACAAAAAAATTCCTACGGTGTGAACTACACGCCAAGATCTATCTACTAGGTACAAAGCAACGGATGGACATACATCCAACGAGAACTTACCCTCGAAGACAACGAGTTTTGTTAACGAGTAGGAACTCGTGGTTGATGTAGTCGTACACTTGCCGATCTCAAGATCGTGAGGAAGTCCGAGCGCCGCAACTCAGCAGCGCATCTACACTCGCACACACGTTCAAGCCACAGGACAACCCCCACCTCCTCGCTCTAGCGATCCAGCGGAAGCAGCAACTCCTTCGAGATGAAATGCCACCGGGAACATGTATCTCGCTAATCCGAGACCATGGGGGAATAATTCTAGAGGGGGAGAGAGATCCTTCACAAGGAGGTGTGAGGATGAAGGAGCGAATGGGTGGCCTTTTATAGGAGGAGGGGGGTGCACCCTCTCTCCATGGCCGGCGCATGGGGGGTGACCTCTCACCTCACCCATTCATGTGGTGGTAACCCCTCCACATTAAAATTCCTCTTCACATTCCCTTTTAAAGTCTCCACTTTAAATGCATTAAATTTCTCCAAATTTAATGCTCTCCCATTTAATAAAAATCTTTTTTATTAAATTTATTCAGAATTTTGTTAATTACTTTAATTAACAAACATTCACATATAGCCCCTTGCAATATTTCAATATCACATGCAGAACCACTTTCTGCAATTTCACCCGAAACAATTTCCGGTTTCTATTGAAACAATTCCCGCGCTTTGCAATTCTTTCGTCTAAAACATATGTGCTCCAAAATGGTGTCCGGTAAATCTTAAGTGTGCCACCCTACGGTTCGAAAATAATTCAGACATGATCGAGACCCTTCTCCGATCAATAATCAGCAGCGGGACCTGGAGATCCGTACTGACTCCTACACATTCAACGATGACTTCTGTGATCGTGAGAACCTTTAACGCTTGTAACTAAATCCCTTTGTCTCTCGATATATTACATGTCCGAGATTCGATCATCGGTATCTCCATACCTAGTTTGATCTCGTTACCGACATGCACTATTTTCTCGTTCCCGTGATATAACATTCTAGTGATCACATCACTTGCTTGCAAGCTATCTTAATGTGATATCACCGAGTGGGCCCAGAGTATATCTATCCGTCATCTAGATTGACAAATTCCACTCTTGATCCATGAGCCTCAACATAACACCTTCATAGTACTGAACCCATCTTTATAGTCACCCTGTTACGGTGTGACGTTTGATGTTATCAAGATACTATTCCGGTGTTAGCAATTAACATGATGTCATGGTCTAAGGATAAAGATTACTTCGTATGATGTTATAGCAATATAAACATAATGACTTGATCGTAATGCTATACTTCGGATGAATGTTCATCACATCATTCCACCAATGGTGTTACCTTGTTATTAACAACATCCAATGTCCATGATCAGGAAACCTTGATCATCTTGTTAATCAACAAGCTAGTCTATAAGAGAGGCATAACTATGAACTCTTTTTGTTTATTAAACACACATGTAGTGATGTTTCCGATCAATACAATTCTAGCATGTAAAATAAACATCTATCATATATAAGGAATATATAATAACAACTTTATTATTGCCTCTCAGGGCATATTTCCTTCAGCTCGGGCCTCTGAGCTTGAGCCCTGTCCCTGTTGGCGCTTGCTCGAACAAAAAAGGCTACCGATTTTGTTCATCGTGATGCACTGAAAAATTTCACCATAAAACCTTAGGCATATAGTTTCTGTATGATATATGAACGATTCTACGTGGAAAAACTCAATCCTAACATGGGAAATTAATAGGGAAAACTAAATAAGCTTGAGTTCATCCACTAGATCAATGTGAGAGTTTCAACCATGGAAATCTGAAAATAAAGCATGTATAGGGAGAGAAACATACCAATATGTTGATTCCCCCACTCAAATGAATGAAATCCGTGAAGAATCAAGAGTTCTAGGTGGATTTTGGGAGGTTTGGAGAGAGAATATGAGAGAAATAATGAGGAGAGGAGGAAGACCTGGCCGTCTAGGTGCGATTTTGTGGTCGCACCGAACTATACCGTCGGAACTATACGGGCGGGTGATGGTGCTCTGCCCATATAGTTGCAGCGGTGCCGCCAACTAGGGTTTCTTTATACAGGAAAACAACTATATGGGCACAACAATATGGCCAGATCAAAGTGATCCCGCTGTATAGTTGGTCGTTAAACTGTCTGTTTCTCAAGATAAATTTCTAAAACTTGCATCGATATCTATACGACCGGAACTATACGGCTAGAATTTTGATTCCCGCCGTATAGTTGGTCGTTAAACTCCCAATGCTTTTGGAATAAAATTCTACGAAAGCATTGATATATATATATATACGGCCGGAATTTTTATTCCTGTCGTATATTTGGTCGTTAAACTCTCAGTACCTTTCAGAAACTTTTGTACGAAGGCATCGATATCTATATGGCCAGAACTATACGCCCGGAATTTTTATTCCCGCCGTATAGTTGGTCGTTAAATTGTCTGTGCCTTCGAAGAAAATTTGTTGTTGGCAAAGTTAACTATACGACCGGAACTATACAGCCAGAATTTTTATTCCGCCCGTATAGTTGGTCGTTAAACCATCAGTAATCATCAAAAAATTTCTATTTCTTTGAGGATACCTTCTTATCTCATAACTTCGAGAAATACCAAGTTTTTAATAGAAAATTGATTGTAAAAACTGTCGACCAACATTAGCATATTAAAAGAATTTTTTTAGCTTTTGTAAATAGAAAACTCAAACTTTTATTCTTATTATTATTCTCTACTCATTCAATCGACATTTCTACTAATTTTTGACAGCTGCATCTTCACGGGTGTGCTTTAGCGAGAATGTCTATGAAAAGTGGTGGGAATGCGATGAACTTCTTATTCTCGATTCTACTAAATTAACGAAATTGGCTTGGCTCCCATTAAGCATTTATTAAGAATGGTTGAATCACTTAACCTCTTCTCTCTTCTTGAATTCTTACCTTTGGTTGCCCCTTGTCAATGGAACTTACCACATGAACTCATTTTGCCGGTGGAACATATCTTTCTCCTGCTTCTAAGTTCTTTGGAAAATACCGGATGATTTCAGCATCATGAACATTGAATATTATGTTCCCTTCTACACAATCTACTGATGCACCTGTAGTACCGAGGAAGGGTCTTCCAAGTATTATAGATAATCTTTCATCTTCTAGCATTTCAAGAATGATAAAATCAGTGGGAATAACATGCTCATCTATCCTAAGTAAGACATCCTCAATCATAACAACAGGTTGTTTAGTGGACTTGTCAGCCATCTGTAAAGTGATAGTAGTAGGAGAATACTCCCCTAATACTAATCTTTTATAGAGGGAGTATGGCATTACACTAACTCCTGCTCCTATATCACATAAGGCATTATGAATATCTATTTTACCTATTGAGCTTGAAATATTTAGTATTCCAGGATCTCCAGACTTAGACAACAACTTCCCGTTAGTAGGATAGCTAGTTACCATGGCAACAGTTTCAGTTATTTCTTTCTTTCTACTAAGAATATCACGAAGGAATTTACCATAAGTAGGAACTTTGATTGCATCCACAAATGGAATTTCTAGACGAAGGTCACTAAGTGCCTTTGTAAAAGAATTAGAAATTACCTCCTCCGGTGCTTTCTTTCTTCGATTTGGATAAGGAAGCTTTTTCTCACCTGACTTTCTCTTGCCTTTTACCTTTTTCAGGGGGTCAGGCTCTTTCGTTGCTTTCTTTTGTTGTTGCTTATTTCTTTTCTTCTACAACAACTTCATCTTATTTACTTGTGTCTTTATCTTCTCTTGGATCAACCGTTTCTGCATCAGAGTCATAATGATCATCCTGTGCATCATTGTGGTCCTCCTTGGTTTGCTCTTGTATCCCAGTTTCATCTTGAGGATCCACCAACATATCATCTTCTTAACTTGCTTCGAGCAAGGCTTTTTCCTTATGCTCTTTTTCAGCTTCGTATTCCGGTGGTCCTAAGGGTCCTATAACAACTCCACCCTTCTTGTGACAACATTAGTAGAAACAGAAATATCTTTATCATCATGAAGAAAAATTTGATAGCCATATGCTATTTGTGCGCACTGGGTTTCAATCATACTAAGATACTTATGAAACAATTTTATTTCTTGGCCAATCTCATCATAATTTTCAGTGAGTTCTGCCAAAATCTTGTTGTGTTTTAGGAAATGCTTATGCAAGTTATTATGAGATTTTACTTGTCGATGTTTTAATTCTTGAAAAACTTTTATAGTTTCATATTCTTCAGTTAAGAGTTGTAACAAATCGTCTTTGTTTTCCTTAGCAAGTTCAGAAGGTATTCCTTTTTATTTCAAATTATTACGTACCTCAGGCAAAAGATCAGGAGTTATCCGAAGTATCCCTTTTTCTGGCTTAATGCCAAAATCAGGATTATATAAAGAATCATTCTTAGCCCTAGTAGACATTAATTCCAAACATTCTTTAATAGTTAAAGTATTTATTGATCCTCCTACTGAGAACTCATGCAATTCTCTACATTGAGTATTGAGACCATGGTAAAATAAATGGAAGATTTCTAGTTCAGAATAGCCATGGTTAGTAATAAAATTGATCATTCCAAAGAATCTTTCCCAGGCTTGTGGGTAGTTTTCTCCCACGTTCTGACTAAATTTGCCTATGTTCTTTCTTAGTTCAATTACCTTTTTAAAAGGAAGAAACCTGTTTATGAATTTAGTAATGCAGTTTTCCCAACATTTAATGTAATGGCGAGGGAGATAATATAACCAGTCTAGAGCTTTACCTTTATGAGACCATCGAAATAATTTAAGACGGGAGAAGTCTCTTGGCAAACCTTTTGGTCCAAGCGATATTGTCACATCGTCAAACTCTCTAATATGTCTTCTTGGGTTTTCATCTTCCCTTCCACTGAAAGTTTCTCCTGCAAAATTTTAATAATTCCACCATCAAATCGATATTCTCTAATTCTAGGAATAGGGAACTCTATTGGTTGTTTAAGAAATTCAGAACTTGGAGCACTATATTCCCTAAGAGTTTTATCAGGTTTCAGAGGAGTTGTCCTAGAAATAGACATGATTTCCATAATATCACTCAGGTTTTCAACTTCATCTTTGAACGCGTTTGGTTCAACTATGTTAATGTAAAGGGTAATGGAATCAATTTAAGGAGGTAACGGTAACGTAAATGGAAAATTTCCAAATTAGTTTGGTTCATAAATGACAGGTAACGTAAATAGATGGAGGTACCAACGGAGGATATCGGGGCAGTTGGATCGGGGGCGGATTTCTCGCTCGCTTCATCTCGCGGTAACGCGGTCCGTTTCCAGAGGGGACTAACCGGTAACAAATTTAACATAGGCTAGAAATCGTTTACATGGTATCTGTTTCCAAAAAATCCGAAACAAACACGATTAACACTAATCGATTGCAGTGCAATCAGGTACCGGTGCCAAACATGCAAACCAAACACGTTCTTTATTTGATCTTAAAAGTTTTTCAATAATTTCTTTGCGCCTCTGAGCATGCACACGCTCAATATAATCCGGCAGGTAGGTCCTACAGGAGCGTGTAGACCCTTTCTCTCCTAGGGAGAACATTTTGTAGTAGCAACACCTGAAATGTCAAAAGATAAACACTTAGCGCTTAGCTCCCCGGCAACAGCGCCAGAAAATAGCTTGATGTCTGAAAGTGCATATATCGTTTGTAGCTAGTTTTGAAGTTCATATATCGATCCCACAGGGAGCCCAAAGGTAAGTGTTTATTGATGAAGTCTTTGTCACACCCAAAGTTGTCACAGGTCTTCGAGTGAATTGACTGCAAGTGTTGAAATAAAAATGGGGTTTTGATTAAATGCAATAGATTTAAATAGAACTACAATGTAAACTTCAGAAATATAATGCATAAAAGTAAAGAATAACTTTGCTTGTTTGTTGTTTCCTGCAGATGGCGAAAGAAGGCACGGGGAGATTCAGTTCATGGTGATAGTGAATGTGCCAGGGAGATGAGTGGTAAATGTAACAATTATAATCGTATAGATATGTGTGTAGGCGAGCAACCCATAATAGCTGGAACTCCTCTTGGTAGATTTCATCCCAACTTCAATAATCCTACTAGCCTGCTACCAAAACCATGGTCAGACACTAGATAATTAAGACCCTTCAGGTCACTTAGCGATTAAGCTCCTTGGATCAGACTAATACAATAAGCACAGTGGTTACTCGTTATCCTCGAGTCAACTAGCTTTCCATTGATATCCCCGTGTCACCCGAGGGTCGCCGGTCCACTAGCATATATACAAGATTTTATCTATGTAGAACAAGGTATCGTGTTGTCTAGGCCCTTAATTGGACAACAAGCATTAAGCATCCCACAGATAGTAATTAGAATCTATCACAAACTAATGGAAAATATATGAAGGCACATCACATCTCACCAATCCCCTACATCTCTCACCCCCAAGGGAATTACTCACACATGAGAGAAGAACGTATGATCAATATAATCAAATAAAGGGAATTTGTTTTGGTATTACCGTGGAGGTCCATAATAAGAATAGAAAAATATCCAACACAATTCAAGATGGGAAGAAACAATCTCAAACTCTAGTCTTGCAAGGTGGAGATCCCTCTCTCTCTCTCTCAAGTACAAGTAGTGGCTATGGGGGTGTATTGGCTAGGAGGTCGAAGATCGTGGAGCGAGATGAAGAACGTCTTCTCCTTCTTCTCCAGATCCCTTCTTTCTCCCTTCTGGATGGTGTGGCGGCTGCTGCGTTGTGTTTTTGTCCCCCGTCCCTTAACGGAAGTTGTCCCTTTTGACAAGAGAGACGCGGCGGCAACTATATGGCGGGAACTATACGGCTATTCCCGCCGTATAGATGCTCGTTAACGCCTCTGTGAGATCCCCTCGCGTGCTTCCAAAGTGGGACTTGCTTGTTTTCTGGAGAATATTGTATTTCTCTAGTTAAATCCTTCTCTTGACGTTCAGAACCTGAAACACACATTAAAGTCCAATTTTTCTTTGCTACCTAAGTATTAGCATTAGGTAAAGCCAGAAAACGATCAAATCTGGGAGAAAACCATCAATAAAAGCCATAAAAAATTGTGTTGAATCTCACAGCTATTAGGCGTTGTACAGGGCGCTCCTTGCCCTCTTCCGGTCGCTCGACAACCACCACAACGCTAACGACTCGAGTGGAATCTGCGACATAGACGAGCATTGGCTATTTGTCAAATGGGGTGGCGAGCAGTGGTGCCACGAGGAGCACGTCCTTGATCGCTTTGAGCATGGTGTCCGCCTTTTCATCCCATTGGAACCTGGGGTTCTTGCGCATCAGGCAGTAGAGAGGCATTGCCTTCTTGCTGAGCCAGGGGATGAAGCGACTGAGAGCCGCGACTTGCCCGGCTAGCTTCTAAACGTCGCACAGGCACTCAGGTTTCCTGAGCCTTGTGATGGTGTCGATCTTGGTGGGGTTAGCTTTGATGCCTCGTTTGGAGACCATGTACCCCAAGAGCTGTCAAGTGAGCACGCCGAAGGTGCACTTCCCTGGGTTGAGCTTGATCTTGTACCTCCACAGATTCGTGAAGGTTTCGGCCAGGTCGGCGAGCAGGTCGCTCTAGCGGGTGGATTATACCACCACGTCATCGATGTAGACGTGGATGTTGCAGCCAATTTAACTCACAAGGCACTCCCGCATGCACCGTTGATAGGTCGCGCTAGCATTCTTGAGGCTGAACGTCATGGCGGTGTAGCAGAAGGCGTCGAATGGCATGATGAATGCCGTCTTCTCTTCCTCGACCGCCATTTTGATCTGGTTGTAACCAGAGTATGCATCGAGGAAGCACAGCGACTCTGATCCTGCGGTCGAGTCGATGATCTGATCGATGTATGGTAGGACGAACTCCTCCTTCGGGTAGGCGCTGTTGAGGTTGGTGTAGTCGATACACATTCTCCATGTGTTGTTCTTTTTCAGGACCAGGACTGGGTTTGCCAGCCACTTGGAGTACTTTATGGGCGGAATGAAGCCTGCGGCGAGTAGACGCTGTACTTCTTCGGCGATTGCTCAGCGGAGCTCTTAGTTGAAGGGCCGCAACGACTGTTTCATCGGTCACACTTTGGGATTAGCGTTAAGTTTGTGCTCAGCGAGTTTCCTCGGGACACCAGGCATGTCCGATGGTTTCCATCCAAAGATTTCGCGATTCTTATGCAGGAACCTGATTAGCATGCTTTCCTATGCGGGACTCATGTTCGTCCTGATGGTGACTGCCTGGATGGAGTTTCCTGGGATGAGCTCGACGGTGCGGGTGTGCGTGGTCACCTCGAAGGTGGAGCTTCCGGCGGTTGGCTTCTTTAGGATGGTGGGGTCTTCCTTGTCGACGTTGCTCGCATATTTTGCAAGCTCGTCCACGTGGTTTTTCTCCACGGTGATGACAGTGTCGGCGAGCTCGGCGCCTTTGTCTTCGCACTCCATGGCCATGTCGGGGTCCCATGGACGGTGATGATGCCGCTTGGCCCCGGCAGCTTCATCTTGTTGTAGGCCTAGTGCGGGGTCGCCATGAATTTGGCGAACGCCTGGCGCCCTAGGACGCAGTGGTAGGGGCTGTGGAAGTTTACCAGCTCGAAGACGATCCGCACTGTGCGGAAGTTTGCTGGTGTGCCGAATGTGACTGGCAGCACCACCTTGCCGATCGGATACGCCTTCTGACCGGGGACAATTCTGTGGAAGGTGGTCAAGGTCGACTCGATTGCCGACTCTAGGAGGTGGAGCCTCTTGAATGTGTCCAAGTACATTATGTTGATGGAGCTTCCGCCGTCCATCAGCATCTTGGGCAGCCAGTAGTCGGCCACTTTGGGCCTGACCACCAGGGCGGCTCGCCCTGGGTACTCGATCCTAGGCGTCTAATCTTGGCGACTCCAGGTGATGCTTTGCTCGGACCAGTTGAGAAAGCGGGGGATGTCGACCTGGGTCACCACATTGATGGAGACTACACGGGAGAGCACCTTCTTCTCGCATTTGGTGCCGAGCCCCGTGAAGGTGTGTAGCGAGCCGATGGTGTTGCCAAACCTGCCAGCGTTGCCGTTGTCCCTTGGTGGGTTGTTGTTGGGGTCCTCCCTTGCTCGCCTTTCCTTTTCGATCTCCTTCAGAGAATGACAGTCTGAGGTGGTGTGGTTGGCAGGTTTCCCCTCCCTGCTGTGGTAGGCATAGAGTTGGTTGAGTAGGGCGGTGGGGTCGAATTTCAGCTTCGCCGTGTTGTTCGCACCATAATTTCCACTGTCACGGTAGTTTCCTCCGTCGCAGCAGAAGTTTTTCGGGTCGCGTTGTCTGTCACCATGCCACTTACTGGTGAGGCGAGTGTTGCTGTAGCGCATGTCACGTTGTTGCCAGTTGTCGTGGCCGCTGGTGCGGCGTCTTCCCCCTGACTTGTCATCAGAGTCCTGGTTGGGTTCCTCCTCCGCGTACCACTTGGCGATCTCCAGGAGTTCGGGGATGTTGTCGAGCGTCCGGTAGACCCTCTTGACCTTAGAGACTAGAGGCTCATATTGGCACGCGTTCTTGAAGTAGTGGATCGCCGTGTCTAGGTGTATGCTAGAGGCATTGATCCATAGGTCCTGCCACCTCTAGATCCAGTGGAGGTCGACTCGTGCTACCCCTAGATGCATCGCTCCAGGTGCTCGATGGTGGTGGCGCGGGTGTAGGAGCCCTCGAAGTGCCTAACAAAGGAGTCACGCATCTCCTCCCACGAGTCGATGTTGTCAACCAGGAGGGTGTTGATCCATTGCCTGGTCGCTCCCTCCATCATCAAGGGGAGGTAGCGAGCGGCGAACAGGTTGGTGTGGCCGCCGATTCCCATGGCGATCAGGTATGTATCCAGCCACACCGCTAGGTCGTACGTTGGATCGTATTTTCGATCTCCTTGGCGCCTTGAAGTTGGCAGGGTACTTCTCGCCCCGGATCATTGGTCCGAAGCACTGGGGGCCGACTTGGCTGAGCGAGCCCCTTGGTTCGGGGTCGCCGTGGTTGGTGAGGGTGTGCCTCAAGTCGTTGGGCTGGCACGCCCGCCAGGCCTTGTTGTTGACGATGTGCGTCCTTGCATCGATGGGTTGGCTGTTGGCGGCGACCGTATTGTTCACAGGCCGCGGCTCGTTGGTAGAGAGCACGGGGTTGGCGTGGCAGGGGCTCGGGCGATGGGTAGTTGATGGTGTTGGCGACAGTCGGACAGCCGCTTGAGGCTGCCCTGCTTCCTGATGAGCGGGAGTACATTTGCCCCCGTGGATCAACTCCCGCGGCTTGCTGCTCGATGGCCCAGGCGAGTAGGGACTTGGCGTACTGTATCTGCAGAGTGCCCTCCCCTTGGATGTCGAGGTGGCGACCGCAGCGTCCGCTGCGATGACATTTTCCATTGGAGTGGAGTACAGCGGGACCCCTTGGCATCACGGGCATGTGGCGAGATGATGATTCGTGGCTGGTCCGGCGGGGGTGCGCGACCAATGGGTGGTGGTGGGGCTCTAGTCGCCGATGCGCCAGGTGGTGGGCGGTTGCTACCGCCGGGTGGCGCATTCTCACAGTACTCATGCTCGTCCGTGTGCGCGAGGTCGCCCTTATCATTAAAGTTCAGGAGACGGCCCTGGACGTTGGAGTGCAGGAGGGTCCTTATGCGGATTTGATGGTAGAGCGATAGCTCCTGCGCCATTTCTCGCTCGAGGCGGAATTTCTCGCGCTAGGCTTGCTCCCTGCGCGATGCCTCCTCTAGTTGCAAGCGGGCTTCTTCCACCTCCGTCGCTATTGCGGTCGGCGGGATCGGCGTGGAAAATGGATCTAGTGGGGAGCTCGTGCTGCCCACCATGTAGATCGCGTTGAAGTGATTGGATCTGGTGCGGAAGTCCTCAGGGGACTCCGATCTGGAGTCAGAGTCGAAGATCCCGAGGATGGAGGGGTCCTTGAAGTCCTCGCGGGACTCCGATCTGGAGTCAGAGTCGAAGATCCCGAGGATGGAGGGGTCCTTGAAGTCCTCAGGGTTGGAGACCCGTATGCTAGTGTCCTCCCACGATATAGCGGTGATGGATCTGGAAACCGAGGCAGGGGTCGTCGAGTCGGTGTCGTCATGGAGAGCCGTGTCGTCCGCGGTGGCATCAGCCCCGGCCACGTTGCTGGTGGCCGAGTCATACTCGGTGGCGAGGCAGCTGATGGAGTGGATTTGGTCCTCTGAGATAAGAATGTGGCATGGTGACGATCATCGCTCCTGCCGAGTCGACTGCGTCAGTGAAGCCACGAACATGTTGATGGTGCCGACCAGCATCACCGCGCTGTGCGTGATCGAGCATGACACCGGGATGTAGCTGCTTGGCAGGATCTGCAGGATCCCGCCGCTGGCAATCATGCGGCCGGTGGCAATCGACAGATCGATTGGCATATAGGGTCTCGCCGCAGAACTTAGGCCAGACCGGCAATGCCCCACGGTGGGCGCCACTATCGTGGGAATGACCATGGCAGTCGCTACCAGGGGTAGCAATTAATAGGATTGAGGGAAAGATCTGGTGGCCATCTACAGAGCGAGATGGGGGCAGTGACACATGAGTTTACCTAGGTTCGGCCCCCAGGAGGGTAAAGACCTACTCATGCTAGATTGTATTGGTAGCGAGCAAGTTACAAGGGCGGCGAGCTCGAGGCTAGGCAGCGAGTCGATTGTAGGGGTGTATGATGGAACGTGAGTACAAAGGGAACCCTAGGGAGGTTTATATAGGGGTACCTTGCTAGGGTTTATAGATATACCAGCGAACTAATCAAGGATTTGGAGGATTTAACCTAATCCGATTGTGCTTCAGCTACGCTTCTGGGCCTCCATCTTCTAGTTGCCAGGCTTATTCTCAGTCGCATTCCAATCGCCTTCCTGCAGGCCCACTCGCAAGGCCCTTGGCCCAGTCGAAACGTTCTGCTGGGCATACCCCATTCAGCATATCCCCATCAGTTTCATTGAAAACCAAGCACCAGAGTGTCATAATCCCTCCAGATCTTTCATGTGTTCTTAGAATATGTACAAAAGTGAGATGGGTTGTTGAGATGGGCATTATCTAGGCCCCTGGTGAGCATGTTCTCACATATATCGATATGCGCATGCAACACGCTAGTTGGGGATCCACCATATTCTTGGGCTCAAACTTTGATCTACCATGTTGCTATGACCTAAACTAACCAAAATAAGCATAAAAGTCCATTGTTCAAACCCTCATGTGGAGAAATCTAGGGGTAGATCTGTGGGGCCCTCGGTGTAGGGTTTCATTGAAAACCAAGCACCGGAGTGTCAGAATCCCTCCATATCTTGCATGTGTACCTAGAATATGTACATGGATCAACCAGCTTCTTGGGCTCAAACTTTGATCTACCATATTTCTATGGCCTCAACTAACCAAAATAAGGATAAACATCCATTGTTCAGCCCTAATACGGAGAAATCTAGGAGGGTAGATCTTTGGGGCCCACGGTCTAGGGTTTCGTTGAAAACCAAGCACATCGGTATGTTGAAATACCTCTAGATATTTCACATGTTCCTATAATATGTACAAAAGTGTCATGGGTTGTTGAGATAGGCATTATCTAGGCCCCTGGTGAGCATGTTCTCACATGTATCGATATGCACATGCAACGGGCTAGCTAGGGATCCACTATCTTCTTGGGCTCAAATTTTGATCTACCATGTTGCTATGACCTAACCTAACCAAAATAAGTATAAAATTCCATTGTTCAAACCCTCATCTGGAGATATCTAGGGGGTAGATCTATGGGGCGTGCGGTGTAGGGTTTCGTTGGAAACCGAGCATCGAAGCGTTAGAATCCCTCCAGATATGCATGTGTTCCTAGAATATGTACATGGATCCACCATCTTCTTGGGCTCAAACTTTGATCTACCATGTTTATATGACCCAAACTAATCAAAATAAGGATAAAAGTCCAATGTTCAACCCTAATATGGAGAAATCTAGGAGGGTAGATCTGTGTGGCCCATGGTATAGGGTTTCGTTGAAAACCAAGCACATTGGACCGTCGGAATCCCTCTTGATCTTGCATGTGTTCCTACAATATGTACACAAGTTTGATGGGTTGTTGATATAGGCATTATCTAGGCCCCTGGTGAGCATGTTCTCACATATATCGACATGCGCATGCAACGCGCTAGCTGGGGATCCACCATCTTCTGCGGCTCAAACTTTGATCTACCATGTTGCCATGACCTAAACTAACCAAAATAAGGATTAAAGTCCATTGTTCAAACCCTCATGTGGAGAAATCTAGGGGGGTAGATCGGTGGGGCCCATGGTCTAGGGTTTCGTTGAAAACCGAGCACCAGAGTGTCAGAAGCCCTCCATATCTTACATGTGTTCCTAGAATATGTACAAACGTGTGATGGTTTGTTGTTCAGATATGCATTATATTTAGATCCTGGTGAGGAGCATGTTCTCACATATATCGATATGCGCATATAACTAGCATGTACTACCCACGCCGGGCCTATTATTATAGGGGATACACACTATTTTTGGCTCAAACTTTGATCTACCATGTTGCTATGACCTAAAACTAACCAAAATAAGGATAAAAGTCCATTGTTCAGCCCTCATGTGGAGAAATCTAAGGGGTTGATCTGTGGGGCCCATGATCTAGGATTTAATTGAAAACCAATCATCGGAGCATCGAAATCCCTACAGATCTTGCATGTATGTGATCCTATAATATATATGTACAAAAGTGTGATGGGTTGTTGATATAGGCATTATCTAGGCCCTTGGTGCGAGCATGTTCTCACATATATGCGCATCCCTATAGATCTATTATTAATTAAGACAAGATTCATCTATCTTGGGATCAAACTTTGATCTACTATTTTGCTACGACCTAAACTAAGCAAAATAAGGATAAAAGTCCATTGTTCAAACACTCATGTGGAAAAATCTAGGGGGTAGATCCGTGGCGCCCACGGTCTATGGTATCGTTGAAAACCGAGAACCAGAGCATCAGAATACCTCCAGATCTTGCATGTGCTCCTAGAATATGTTCAAAAGTTTGATGGGGTCTTGAGATAGGCATTTTCTAGGCCCCTGATGAGCATGTTCTCACATATACGATATGCGCATAGCAAGCGCTCACGCTAGCTGGGCGTGTGCACTACCCACTGCATTGGGTGTCTATTATTAGGGGATACATACACATCTTGGGATCAAACTTTGATCTACCATGTTGATATGACCTAAAAGTAACCAAAATAAGGATAAAAGTCCATTGTTCAACCCTCACGTGGAGAAATATAGGGGGTAGATTTGTGGGGCCATGGTCTGGGGTTTAATTGAAAACCGAGCACGGGAGCATCAGAATTCCTCCAGATCTTGCATGTATGTGTTCCTAGAATATGTACAAAAGTGTGATGGGTTGTTGAGACGATAGGCATTATCTAGGCCCGTGGTGAGCATGTTCTCACATATATATAGATATGCGCATGCAACACGCTCGCTGGGGATCCAGCATCTTCTTGGGCTCAAACTTTGATCTACCATGTTGCTATGACCTAAAACTAAGCAAAATAAGGATAAAAGTCCATTGTTCAACCCTCATCTAGAGAAATCTAGGGGGTAGATCTGTGGGGACCATGGTCTAGGGTTTAATTGAAAACCGGGAGCATCAGACCATCAGAATCCCTCCAGATCATGCATGTGTTCCTAGAATATGTACAAAAGTGTGATGGGTTGCCGAGATAGGCATTATCTAGGCCCCTGATGAGCATGTTCTCACATATATCGATATGCGCATGCAATGCGCTAGCTGGGGATCCACCATCTTCTTGGGCTCAAACTTTGATCTACCATGTTGCTATGACCTAAACTAACCAAAATAAGGATAAAAGTCCATGTTCGAACCCTCATGTGGGGCCCACGGTCTAGGGTTTCATTGAAAACCGAGCACCAGAGTGTCAGAATCCCTCTAGATCTTGCATGTGTTCTTAGAATATGTACAAAAGTGTGATGGGTTCTTGAGATAGGCATTATCTAGGCCCCTGGTGAGCATGTTCTCACATATATCGATATGTGATAGCTATGATATTCGACACATTTTTATGGTTTTTATAGATGGTTTTCTCTTGGATTTGATCGTTTTCTAGCTTTACCTAACGCTAATACTTCGGTAGCGAAGAAAACTTGGTTTTTAATGTGTGTTTCAGGTTCTGAGCATCAACATAAGATATAAAATATTCAGGCGAAAACAAGCAAGTCTCTTTTTGGAAGCAATAGAGGGAGGCATATAGAAGCTTTAACGAGCAACTATACCGCGGGAATATTTTTCCGGTCGTATAGTTCCTGCTGTATAGCTACCGCCTCCTCCATCTTGTCAAAAGGGACAACTTTCGTGAAGAGGCCAAACGTGAAATCATAACACTACAGACATCATCCCATCCAGAAAGGAGAAAGGAGAGATCTGGAGAAGGAGGAGAAGACGTTCTTCATCTAGCTCCACGATCTTCGACCTCCTAGCCATCACACCCACAAGGCCATTACTTGTACTTGAGAGAGAGAGAGATGTTCACCTTGCAATATCAGGGTTTGAGATTGTTTCTTCTTATCTTGAATTGTGTTGGATTACTTTTCTATTCTTATTGTGGATCTCCACAGTAATATCGAGAAGAACTCCCTTTATTTAATTATATCAACGATGCTTTCTTCTCTCATGTGTGAGTAAGTTCCTTGGGTGTGGGAGACGTAAGGGATTGGTGAGATGTGATGTGCCTCCATATATTTTTCATTAGTTTGTGATTGATTTTATTACTATATTATGTGTACTTGACTATCTGTGGGATGCCTAATGCTTGTTGTCCAATTAAGGGCCCAGACAACATGATGCTTTGTCCAATTAAGCCACCGAGAACATGTATCTCCCTAATTCGAGACCATGGGGAATAACTAGAGGGAGAAGAGAACCTTCACGAGGAGGTGGGGCAAGAGGAGAGGAGCCATGGGGCTCCTTTTATAGGGGATTGGCGCAGCCCCAAGGCCAAGGCTGGCCGGCCATGGTGGGTTCCCCCACCTCTCCCTCATTCATGTGGGTGGAGCTTCCACCAAGCCCACTCACATCAATTTCAACTACACTCACTTTGCATTTAATATCCACCAAATTAAATGCATTTTCTCTTTAAATAAAACACTTTTATTTATTGTATTCAGAATTTTGTTAATTACTTTAATTAACAAACATTCACATAAAACTCCCTGCAATATTTCAATATAACATGCAGAACCAGTTTCAGCAATTTCACCAGAAACAATTCCGGTTTCCATCGAAATGATTCTAGCACTTCCTTAAATCTTTATCTGAAACATATTTTCTCCAAATGGTGTAGATATCCCTTAAGTGTGTCACCCTACGGTTCACGAATAACACAGACATGATCGAGACCCCTCTCCGATCAATAATCAGCAGCGGGACCTAGAGATCCGTTCTGACTCCCACATATTCAACGACGACTCTTGTGATCATGTGAACCTTTAACATCGTAACTAAATCCCTTTGTCTCGCGATATATTACATTTCTGAGATTTGATCATCGGCATCCAAATACCTAGTTTGATCTCGTTACCGATATGCACTCTTTTCTCGTTCCCGTGATATAACATTCTAGTGATCACATCACTTGATTGCAAGCTATCTTAATGTGATATCACCGAGAGGGAATAGAGTATATTTATCCGTCATCGGGATTGACAAATTCCACTCTTGATCTATGAGCCTCAACATAACAAATTCGGAGTATCTAAACCCACCTTTATAGTCACCCGTTTACGGTGTGACGTTTGATGTTATCAAGTTACTCTTCTGATGTTAGCAATTAACATGATCTCATGGTCTAAGGACTAAGATTACTTTGTATAATGTTATAGAAATATATACATAATGACTTTGATCGTAATGCTATACTTCAGATGAATGTTCATCACATCATTCCACCAATGTTTTTTCTCGTTATTAACAACATCCAATGTCCATGATCAGGAAACCTTGATCATCTTGTTAATCAACGAGCTAGTTTATAATAGAGGAATAACTAGGAACTTTCCTTTTGTTTATTAAACACACATGTATTAACGTTTCCAAATTAATACAATTATAGCATGCAAAATAAACATTTATCATAAACAAGGAATAAGATAATAACCACTTTATTATTGCCTCTTGGGCATATTCCCTTCAACTGGTCGATCCATGTGTGGTTTGTGAGAAGAACACACATGCAATGACACTGGGTGTGGTTCATGAAAAGAACACACATCCAATGACACTAGTGGATCCTTATGTGGTTTGTGAAAAGAACACACGTGCAATGACTCTAGTTGTAGTTCATGAAAAGAACACACATCCAATGACACTGGTGGATCCATATGTGGTTTGTGGAAAGAACAGACATGCAATGACTCTAATTGTGGTTTGTGAAAAGAACAGACATGCAATGACTCTAGATATGGTTCATGAAAAGAACACACATCCAGTGACACTAGTGGATCCATATGTGGTTTGTGGAAAGAACAGAAATGCAATGACTCTAGTTGTGGTTTGTGAAAAGAACAAACATGCAATGACACTGGTGGATCCATGTGTGGTTTGTGAGAAGAACACACATGCAATGACACTGGGTGTAGTTCATGAAAAGAACACACATCCACTGACACTGGTGGATCCTTATGTGGTTTGTGGAAAGAACACACATGCAATGACTCTAGATGTGGTTCATGAAAAGAACACACATCCAATAACATTGGTAGATCCGTGTGTTGTTTGTGGAAAGAACAGACATGCAATGACTCTAGCTGTGGTTTGTGAAAAGAACAGACATGCAATGACACTAGTGGATCCATGTGTGGTTTGTGAGAAGAACACACATGCAATCACTCTGGCTGTGGTTCATGAAAAGAAAACACATCCAATGACACTGGTGTATCCTTATGTGGTTTGTGAAAATAACACACATGCAATGACTCTGGGTTTGGTTCATGAAAAGAACACACATCCAGTGACACTGGTGGATGCATGTGTGGATTTGTGGAAATAACAAACATGCAATGACACTGGTGTGGTTCATGAAAAGAACACACATCCAATGATAGTGGTGGATCCATATGTGGTTTGTGGAAAGAACAGACATGCAATGACTCTAGCTGTGGTTTGTGAAAAGAACAGACATGCAATGACACTGGTGGATCCATGTGTGCTTTGTGAGAAGAACACACATGCAATGACACTAGGTGTGGTTCATGAAAAGAACACACATCCAATGACACTTGTGTATCCTTATGTGGTTTCTGAAAAGAGTAGACATGCAATGACTCTAGGTGTGGTTCATGAAAAGAACATATTTTATCTTGATATTTAAATGAGGGATCATATTATAATGCTACTAAAACGCCAAACTAGCAATATAAGATGCAAACATCATATGTGTAAAGTGGAATGATATGGTCCATGCATTTGATCACCATCATGTGCATCGTGGTATGATCTCTATCATTCCTTTGTGTGTAAGGCCAAGGTCTATGGAACTTACACGTTAGGTGTGTTGTAAGGGTATCTACCATACATCAACTTACAACATTACCATATCATGACATTAGCCAAACAACAATCTAAACTAGACGCCTCTAATTTATACATTGCAAGTTTTACGTGGCTTAGGGCTTTCAAAGATAGAATTGGTCTTACCTATGAACATGGAACCACAACGATGATAACTAAGTTATTAGCAACTCGTTGTAAATTAGATATTGACTATAGTAGGAGAGACAGACACCGTCCAGCCACTTATGCCAAACTAGTTACATGTCACTCGTGGAACCGGTCTCATGTGCGATGACATGTAAAGTTGGTCCGGGCCGCTTCATCCCACTATGCCACCAATATCCAAAATACATAGAAGATGCAATAACATATCATCATCGCCCACATATAAACATATGTGTACTACCCGTCCAAAGCACCTACGCATAGATCTGGCTCTGATACCACTGTTGGGTTCGCAGCATAGAAAACAAAAAAATTCCTACGATGGGAACTATACGCCAAGATCGATCTACTAGATACAACCAACGGGTGGATATACATCCATAGAGAATTTACCCTCGAAGACAACAAAGCTTTGTTAATGAGATGGAACTCGTGGATGATGTAGTCGTACACTTGCTGATCTCAAGATCATGATGAAGTCCAGCAGGTCCAGCTCCAGCACGTCCATCAGATCTAGCTCCAGCAAGTCCAGCACCACCAAGTCCAGCACCGCAAAGCAGCGATGCATCCGTGATCGCACATACATCCGGTCCACTGAACAACCTCCGCCTCCTCGCTCCAGCGATGCAACGGAAGCAGCAAATCCTTTCCAGATAAAGCCACCGAGAACATGTATCTCCCTAATTCGAGACCATGGGGAATAACTAGAGGGAGAAGAGAACCTTCACGAGGAGGTGGGGCAAGAGGAGAGGAGCCATGGGGCTCCTTTTATAGGGGATTGGCGCAGCCCCAAGGCCAAGGCTGGCCGGCCATGGTGGGTTCCCCCACCTCTCCCTCATTCATGTGGGTGGAGCTTCCACCAAGCCCACTCATATCAATTTCAACTCCACTCACTTTGCATTTAATATCCACCAAATTAAATGCATTTTCTCTTTAAATAAAACACTTTTATTTATTTTATTAAGAATTTTTTTAATTACTTTAATTAACAAACATTCACATAAAACTCCCTGCAACATTTCAATATAACATGCAGAACCAGTTTCGGCAATTTCACCAGAAACAATTCCGGTTTCCATCGAAATGATTCTAGCACTTTCCTAAATCTTTATCTGAAACATATTTTCTCCAAATGGTGTAGATATCCCTTAAGTGTGTCACCCTACGGTTCGCGAATAACGCAGACATGATCGAGACCCCTCTCCGATCAATAATCAGCAGCGGGACCTAGAGATCCGTATTGACTCCCACATATTCAACGACGACTCTTGTGATCGTGTGAACCTTTAACATCGTAACTAAATCCCTTTGTCTCGCGATATATTACCTTTCTGAGATTTGATCATCGGCATCCAAATACCTAGTTTGATCTCGTTACCGATATGCACTCTTTTCTCGTTCCCGTGATATAACATTCTAGTGATCACATCACTTGCTTGCAAGCTATGTTAATGTGATATCACCGAGAGGGAATAGAGTATATTTATCCGTCATCGGGATTGACAAATTCCACTCTTGAGCTATGAGCCTCAACATAACAAATTCGGAGTATCTAAACCCACCTTTATAGTCACCCTTTTACGGTGTGATGTTTGATGTTATCAAGTTACTCTTCTGATGTTAGCAATTAACATGATCTCATGGTCTAAGGACTAAGATTACTTTGTATAATGTTATAGAAATATAAACATAATGACTTTGACCGTAATGCTATACTTCAGATGAATGTTCATCACATCATTCCACCAATGTTTTTTCTCGTTATTAACAACATCCAATGTCCATGATCAGGAAACCTTGATCATCTTGTTAATCAACGAGCTAGTTTATAATAGAGGAATAACTAGGAACTTTCCTTTTGTTTATTAAACACACATGTATTAACGTTTCCAAATTATACAATTATAGCATGCAAAATAAACATTTATCATAAACAAGGAATAAGATAATAACCACTTTATTATTTCCTCTCGGGCATATTCCCTTCAACTGGTCGATCCATGTGTGGTTTTTGAGAAGAACACACATCCAATGACACTGGTGGATCCTTATGTGGTTTGTGAAAAGAACACACGTGCAATGACTCTAGTTGTAGCTCATGAAAAGAACACACATCCAATGACACTGGTGGATCCATATGTGGTTTGTGGAAAGAACAGACATGCAATGACTCTAATTGTGGTTTTTGAAAAGAACAGACATGCAATGACACTGGTGGATCCATGTGTGCTTTGTGAGAAGAACACACATGCAATGACACTAGGTGTGGTTCATGAAAAGAACACACATCCAATGACACTTGTGTATCCTTATGTGGTTTGTGAAAAGAGTAGACATGCAATGACTCTAGGTGTGGTTCTTGAAAAGAACACACATCCAATGACACTGGTGGATCCATATGTGGTTCAAGAAAATAACACACATGCAATGACACTAGTGGATCCATGTGTGGTTTGTGGAAAGAACAGACATGCAATGACTCTAGCTGTGGTTCATGACAAGAACATACATCCAATGACAATGGTGGATCCATATGTTGTTCAAGGAAAGAACACACATGCAATGACACTGGTGGATCCATGTGTGGTTTGTGAAAACAACAGACATGCAATGACTCTAGCTGTGTTTCATGAAAAGAACAGACATGTAATGACACTGGTGGATTCATGTGTGGTTTGTGGGAAGAACAGACATGCAATGACTCTGGCTGTGGTTCATGAAAAGAGAACACATGCAATGACATTGGTGGATCCATGTGTGGTTTGTGGGAAGAATAGACATGCAATGACTCTGGCCGTGGTTCATGAAAACAAAACACATGAAATGACACTGGGTGTGGTTCATGAAAAGAACACACATGCAATGACACTAGTGGACCCATGTGTGGTTTGTGGAAAGAACAGACATGCAATGACTATAGCTATGGTTAATGGAAAGAGCAGACATGCAATGACACTGGTGGATCCATGTGTGGTTTGTGAGAAGAACAGAGATGCAATGACTCTAGCTGTGGTTCATGAAAAGAACACACATCCAGTGACACTAGCTATGGTTCATGAAAAGAACACACATCTAGTGACACTGGTGGATCCATATGTAGTTTGTGAAAAGAACAGACATGCAATGACACTGGTGGATCCATGTGTGGTTTGTGAGAAGAACACACATGCAATGATACTGGGTGTGGTTCATGAAAAGAACACACATCCAATGACATTGGTATATCCCTATGTGGTTTGTGAATAGTGTTGGGGATATACTTTCCGGGTATCCTCACAGTTCCTCGCTGACCAGGGTGGCCCACCTCAGGTTAGAGCTTTGCTCCACAGGCGGCCGAGTCAGGGAGAAAAGACGGAGTCCAGTCTGGCTACGGGAAGGCCCAGAAGAGTTACCGACTTAGGCCCATAGTGTTACTTGTAGTTCAAGATTTACTCTGTAACCGACTCTTAGTCATAGCCGGATAGATCTCTCCTGTAAACCCTAGGCCGGATATCTATATAAGCCATCATAAGGAGAGCCTTTAGGGCACACCTCAATAGTCTACAATCTCAACTCGCACAGGAGAATCCTTGTAACCCATACTCCGGCTCTGCCGTATTACTGGATTGCTAGCAAGAGTAGGATCCGTCCAAAGTCGGCGGATTCGAACCTGTGTAAACTCGTGTGCTCGCCGTCTCGGAAAACCCTACGTCTCACACCCCTCTCTTTCGCACGCCTTGAGGACCCCCTCATGGCGTACTTGTCATCAATCTGACAACAGTTGGCGCCCACCGTGGGGCAAGTGAGCTTCGGATCTGCGTTCCGAGCGGAATCTGCAAGAATCAGAATCGGTGAAACCATCGCCGTCGGTCACATCCTCTACGCCAGCGATGTCCCTCTCATTATTATCAACGAGACCTGGATTCCGTCTAGGGAGGCTGTGACTTCCTACACCATCATGTCTTTTGGCGAGATCGATGTTTACATCGGCTTTGCTGAACCTGTCCCACCCTCCCCAGCGGTGATGATAGAGGCAGAAGAATCTTCTGGGTCTCCTTTGTCCGTGGAGGCGGCAGAGTTCCGGATCTCAGAAAACCCTAATCCCACCCAGCCCGCACCAGTTGCAGAGATAGTGGAGAAATCTGAGCCTGAAGCAGACCTAGCGGTCCAGGTCGATTCTGGAGTGGATCTCCTTGGAGAGATCAAATCCTAGATCGACCCACTCGCTGAAGTCAAAATCTAGGAGGAACATAGCAACGACACTGATTCTGGCTCTGATGACGCTGGGACAGACAGGCCTTTCCTAAGGTACACGCTGTGACGTATGATAATGCAAAACTCAAGCAAAGATGCAATTCTTGAGGCCATCAGGAGTTTCGACGATGCTGATCGCGAGAGCCACAAGTACCTCAGGAAGCACGCGTCGCACTTTGTCGGATATGTTGGATCCGAATCCGGCTCTGGCGATGCTAGAGACAACACTGACTCTATGCTGGATGCAATTGGAACAAACGCCGACGTACCCGCATCCTCGGATGAATCGATGACATCAGCAGATTTCCGAAAGTTCTCTATGGAATATGAAGAGGAGTATAACTCCAAAGCTGCAGAAGAAGGAGAAGCCATGGATGAATGATCCGGGGAACACTCTCCCAAAGCGCAGGATGACATGGAAGTCAGAGATAATCCCGAAGTCCAGATGTCCAAAAGTACCGATCAGACCTTGACTCTGGGAAACGGACCCAAAGCCGTCTTTGCTACCGGCGCTGCCAAGAAGGCAAAGAAGAAGAACAAGAAGAACAAGACCCCGGTAAAAGACCGTCTGACAGAGGAGGTGATTGCCGAGGAATACGAAGAAGACTCGGATGGAACACTTATCCCAGACGAGCCCAAAAAAGAAGAATCGGTGGATGGACACGTGATCACTGAAGGTGCACGTAAACTCATCGATGCTGCATTAACCACACCTATTCCTACAGCTGCAGGCCCTAGAAGCGTGTCGTCAAGTACTCCTCGATGAAGCCAAAAACATTGAGGAGGAAAAGAAACGCATAGCATCTGCGGGGAAGTACAACTCCAGGCAATACTAGAAGACCAGGAAGCGTCATACTAATGACAATCAGTTCCTGCAGATTCACGCCGTCCTTTTCGGAGAAAAGATGGGGAAGCCTCCGAAAGATAGTAAATGGAATTGGGTATATCCAACTCCAGTACAAAACACCGTGGCGGACTGAGAAATTTTATCAGCTAATCCAGGCCCGGAGGAGATCCGGTTGGGAATCAAACTACTTAACAAGGGACTGGAGCAACAAAAGGTTGCCATGTTCGGGAGTCAAAAACTGGTCTCTGATTCCGACCAATGTCGCACAGATCCGTCATGGGCTGACGTAAGACCCTAGCGCGTACCGGAGCAGCACCACCGCCCCGATCGCCGGGAAGACAATTACTCAAGAACCAGATCTTCAGGACAGCACCACAAAGCTGCCCATGACTAGCGTAATGTTAACCCAGTTGCGGAGCAAGAGGAAATTGCTGCACTGAATCCGAGGAACCCGCCCCAGTGAGAGTCGAAAGACCACAGGGACGATGATAAAGAGAAACATCGGGAGGAGGACCGATAGAGAATGCCACCCCCCAGACATGCTAGTCGTCCGGACGACGGACGAAGTAATGACGGAAACCGTGCTGGGACAAGCCGGCAGGGGGCTCGTCACGATGAAGACCCTCCCAAGAACCGGAATAATGATGCTACGAAAGGAGGCCGGCGATCAGCCGGAAATAACCAAGCTGCTCCACCATCTCCACCAAGTAGCCAT
Source organism: Avena eriantha (assembly GCA_910589775.1). Classification (NCBI taxonomy): domain Eukaryota; kingdom Viridiplantae; phylum Streptophyta; class Magnoliopsida; order Poales; family Poaceae; genus Avena; species Avena eriantha. The sequence continues at coordinate 218,849,198 of OU342745.1, forward strand.
CACAACGGCTCTCAAGGAGGCCAGGGAGGACGTACAGGTGGAGGAGGTGGTGGCAGAAGCCGAAGTCCGGCTCCAAGGTACCACAGCCACAGCCGACACTCGGGATGATCTTTATCCCCGAATGACGCAAGGCACAGGATCAACTCCAACATAGAGGCACGGCGCTATGAAAATGATGATATATACGTGGGCCCAAAGTGCTTCGGACCACGCATAAGAGCCACAAGATTCCCTAAAGGATTTGCTATCTCGAGACATATCCAAGCCTACGACGGCATCGCTCGGCCAGATACCTGGCTACAGGATTTCTTCCAAGCTTGTTGCATCGCCAAAGGCGGAAATAGCCTGGTCGCAACCCGATATCTCCCACTCATGTTGCGGAAGACGACACAATCATGGCTTAATGAACTTCCGGAGAATACCATCCACAACTGGTATGACATGCAAAGCACGTTCTTTCGGAATTTCGAAGGCACATACCGGAGGCCTTGTACGGTCGCAGACCTGCAGCGTGATGGGTTCGTAGCATGGAAAACAAAAAATTTCTACCGCAAGAACGAACAAAACCCAGATCTAATCTAGATAAAAGCCAAGATCTAATCTATTAGACATGTGCAACGAGATAGATCTGTACTAACCCTTGTAGATCCGAAAGCGTTACGAGATTGGATCTCGTGGTTGATGTAGTCGATCACTTGCCGATCTCAAGATCGTGTGGACGATCCTTCCGGCGCTGCGTTCCGGCAGCGCTTCTGCAGTCGGTCACACATGCGGAGTCGAAGCAGACCTTTCTCTCCTCGTTCTAGCGAGTAGCGGAGGTAGTAGATCTTCTCCACGGAATCCCAGCAGCACGACGGCGTGGTGATGGTGGTGGAGTAGAGAATTCTGCAGGGCTTCGCCTAAGCCTGAGCATAAGAGAGAAAGAGGAGAGAGGCGGCTAGGATTGGAGTAGTGGAGGGGGGCCAGGGGGTGGCGCCCCCACCCCTCTATTTAAAGGGGGGAGGCGCCATGGGGAGGGGGAGTCCTAGTAGGAATCCCCTCCCTCCTAGGCCGGCGGATTGGGGAGGGGGGAGGAGTCCTCCTCCCCCACGACTCCTTGTCTTTCCCCACAAGGACTCCTCGATCCCTTTCTTGGTTTTCAAGCAAACTCCAAGAAATCTTCCAGAACCTTCCGGAACATTCCGAAACCTTCTAGAATCCTCATACAAATACTCCGGAACATTTCCTAACTCAGAAAATGATCCCCAATATATGAATCTTATTCTCCGGACAATTCCGGATCTCCTCGTGATGTCCCGGATCCAATCCGAGACTCCGAACAACATTCGGTCTCCAACGCACATTCCATATCTACTTAAAACAACTTCGAACCTTAAGTGTGTCACCCTATGGTTCGTGAATATGTAGACATGAGAGAGACACATCTCCTATCAATAACCATCAGCGGGACCTGTAGATCCATAATGGCTCCCACATACTCAATGATGACTTCGTGATCGATAGAACTATTTACATACGAAACCAATTCCCTTTGTCTCGCGATACTATACTTATCCGAGGTTTGATCGTCTGTATCTCCATACCTAGTTCTACCTCGTTACTGATAAGTACTCTTTACTCGTTCCGTGTTATGTCATCCCTTGTGACCCATTCACATGCTTGCAAGCTAACTAGATGACATTCCACCGAGAGGGCCCAGAGCATATCTATCAGTCATATGGATGGACAAATCCCAATCTTGGTCCATGCCCTTCAACACATACTTTCAGAATACCCAATGACACCTTTATAACGACCAGTTACGAAGCGGCGTTTGATGTCATCAAAGTACCCATCCGGTGATGGTGATTAACACAACCTCATGGTCGAAGGATTAGGTTACTATGCATTTAAAAGCTTATAGCAATACGAACTTAATGACTTGATCTTATGCTACGCTTACTATGGGTGTGTGTCCATCACATCATCCTCCTAATGATATTACCTTGTTATTAATCACATCCTAATGTCCATGATTAGGAAACCATGATCATCAACTAATCAACAAGCTAGTTCAACAAGAGGCTTACTAGGGACTCTTTTATGTTTACAAAACACACATGTATTAGTGTTTCCTAATAATACAATTATAGCATGGGATGTAAAAATTCATCATAAACACAAAGATATAATAATAACCACTTTTATTATTGCCTCTTGGGGATATCTCCAACAGTCTCCCACTTGCACTAGAGTCAATAATCTAGATTACATGGTAATATACCGAACACCCATGGCGTTCTGGTGTTGGTCATGCTTTGCCCTAGGGAGAGGTTTAGTCAACGGATCTGCCACATTCAGATCAGTGTGTACTTTGCAAATCTTTATGTCACCATCTCGGACATACTCGCGAATAGCGTGGAAACGTAGCTTGATGTGCTTCAGCTTGCTATGTGACCTTGGCTCCTGCGCATTAGCTATGGCACATGTGTTGTCATAGTAGAGGGCCATCGGGTCCAACGCACTGGGAACCACGCCAAGTTCAGTAATGAATTCCTTCATCCATACGGCTTATTGTGCAGCCTCCGAAGCAGCTATGTATTCCGACTCAGTTGAAGATTTCGCCACAACGCTTTGCTTTGCACTCCTCCAGCTCACTGCAGCACCATTCAAAATAAATACATATCCCGACTGTGACTTTGAGTCATCCGGATCGGTGTTCCAACTAGCATCGGTGTAACCGTTTACAACAAGTTGTTCATCACCTCCATAAGAAAGAACCATATCCTTAGTCCTATTTAGGTACTTTAGGATATCCTTGACCGCTATCTAGTGCTCCATTCCAGGATCACTTTGATATCTGCTAGTCAAACTAACAGCATGTGCTATATCCGGTCTTGTACACAGCATGGCATACATGATAGAACCTATGGCCAAGGCATAGGGAATATTATTCATTTTCACTATATCTTCTGCCGTAGCTGGACTTTGAGTCTTACTCAAGGTCTTACCTGACAACATGGGCACGAACCCTTTCTTGCTCTCTTCCATTCTAAACTTCTTTAGAACTTTGTCTAAGTATGTACTTTGTGAAAGCGCTATTAAACGTCTTGATGTATCTCTATAAATCTTGATGCCTAGAATATATGCCGCTTCGCCAAGATCCTTCATTGAAAAACTATTATTCAAATAGGTTTTGATGCTATTAAGAAGTTCTATATCATTCCCAATCAACAATATGTCATCTACATATAGTAATAGGAATGCTACAGAGCTCCCACTCACTTTCTTGTAAATACAAGCTTCTCCATAAGTTTGTATAAACCCAAAGTTTTTGATTACTTTATCAAAACATTGATTCCAACTCCGGGATGCTTGCTTCAGTCCATAAATGGAGCGCTGAAGTTTGCATACCTTGTCAGCATCTTTAGGATCGACAAAACCCTTGGGTTGTACCATATACAACTCTTCCTCAATGTCACCATTAAGGAACGTCGTTTTGACATCCATCTGCCAAATCTCATAATCGAAATGTGCAGCAATTGCTAACAAAATCCTCACAGACTTTAGCTTCGCTACTGGTGAGAATGTCTCATCGTAGTCAACTCCTTGAATTTGTCGGAACCCTTTCAAGACAAGTCGAGCTTTATAGACGGTAACATTACCATCAGCATCTGTTTTTCTCTTGAAAATCCATTTGTTCTCGACAGCCTTATGGCCATCCGGTAAGTCCACCAAAGTCCACACTTGGTTTTCGTACATGGATCCCATTTCGGATTTCATGGCTTTGAGCCATTTGTCGGAATCTGGGCTCACCATAGCTTCTTCATACGTCGCAGGGTCATCAGCGTTTTCCACCAACATGACGTTCAAGGCAGAGTCATACCAATCAGGAGTGGTACGAACCCTCGTTGATCTGCGAGGTTCAGCAGTAACTTCGTTTGAAGTTTCATGATCATTATCATTAGCTTCCTCTCCAATTGGTGCAGGCGGCACAAAAACATCTTCCGGTGCTGCGCTACTCTCAAATCCGAGAGAAGGTTCAATAACCTCATCGAGTTCTACTTTCCTTCCAGTCACTTCCTTCGAGAGAAACTCCTTCTCAAGAAAGGATCCATTCTTGGCAACGAAAACTTTGCCTTCGGATCTATGATAGAAGGTATACCCAATTGTTTCTTTAGGGTATCCTATGAAGACGCATTTCTCCGCTTTGGGTTCAAGCTTATCAGGTTGTAACTTCTTTACATATGCTTCGCAACCCCAAACTTTAAGGAACGACAACTTAGGTTTCTTTCCAAACCACAATTCGTACGGTGTCATTTCAACGGATTTAGATGGTGCCCTATTTAAAGTGAATGCGGCTGTCTCTAAAGCATAGCCCCAAAATGATAGCGGTAAATCTGTAAGAGACATCATAGACCGAACCATATCTAAGAGAGTTCGATTACGACGTTCGGACACACCATTACGCTGTGGTGTTCCCGGCGGTGTCAACTGCGAAAGTATTCCACATTTCTTTAAATGCATGCCAAACTCATAACTCAGATATTCACCTCCGCGGTCAGAACGCAGAAACTTAATCTTCTTGTTACGATGATTTTCCACTTCACTTTGAAATTCCTTAAACTTCTCGAAAGTTTCGGACTTATGTTTCATAAAGTAGACATACCCATATCTACTTAAGTCATCTGTGAAAGTGAGAACATAACGATATCCACCACGTGATGCTACACTCACTGGACCGCACACATCGGTATGTATTATTTCCAATAAGTCTGTAGCTCGCTCCATTATTCCAGAGAATGGAGTCTTAGTCATTTTTCCCATTAGACATGCTTCGCATCTTTCAAGTGATTCAAAATCAAGTGATTCAAGAAGTCCATCAGAATGAAGTTTCTTCATACGCTTCACTCCAATGTGACCAAGACGACAGTGCCACATGTATGTAGAATTATCATTCAATTTTATTCGTTTAGCATCTATGTTGTGAACATGTGTATCACTACTATCGAGATTCAGTAAGAATAAACCATTCATCTCAGGTGCATTACCATAAAATATATTACTCATATAAATCGAACAACCTTTATTCTCGGACTTAAAAGAGTAACCGTCTCGCAGTAAACAAGATCCAGATATAATGTTCATGCTTAACGCAGGCACCAAATAACTATTATTTAAATTTAAAACTAATCCCGAAGGTAGATGTAGAGGGAGCGTGCCGACGGCGATCACATCAACCTTGGAGCCATTTCCAACGCGCATCGTCACCTCGTCTCTCGCCAGTCTTCGTTTATTCCGCAGCTCCTATTTCGATTTACAAATATGAGCAACCGAACCAGTATCAAGTACCTAGGCACTACTACGATTACTAGTAAGATACACATCAATAACATATATATCAAATATACCTTTCTTCTTGATGTTGCCGTTCTTCAGATCTGCCACGTACTTGGGGCAGTTACGCTTCCAGTGACCAGCACCCTTGCAGTAGAAACACTCAGTTTCAGGCTTGGGACCAGCCTTGGGCTTCTTTGCAGGTGCGGCAGCTTTCTTGCCGTCCTTCTTGAAGTTGCCCTTGTTCTTAGGATTGCCCTGTCTCTTGAAATTGGTGGTCTTATTGACCATCAACACTTGGTGCTCCTTCTTGATCTCCACTTCAGCAGTTTTCAGCATGGACGATAGTTCAGGCAACGTCTTGTTCATGTAGTGCATATTGTAGTTCATCACAAAGTTCTTATAACTCGGTGGCAGTGATTGGAGGAGACAGTGAATCCCTAACTCATTAGGAATCGATATCCCCAACTCTTGGAGCTTGTTTGCGTACCCAGACATGGTGAGCACGTGCTCACTAACGGAGCTTCCCTCTTCCATCTTACAGTTAAAGAACTTTTTGAAGGCCTCAAAGCTCTCCATGGCCACGTGAGTCTCAAAAATTAGCCTGAGCTCCTTAGTGATCTCGAACGGGTCGTGGTTCTCAAAACGCTTCTGGAGCTCCGCTTCTAAACCGTACAGGATGGCACACTGAACTGTGGAGTAATGATTTTTCCGAGTGGCATAAACATTCTTTACGTCATCGGTAGCATCATCTGCAGGTGGGTCACCTAGCGGTGCTTCGAGCACATAGGTCAACTGACCAGCCCTGAGGACGATCTTCAGTCCATGGAACCAGTCCGTGAAATTGCTTCCATTGTTCTTAAGTTTTTCTTTCTCTAGGAACGCATTGAAATTGATGGAGGGGGTCGCCATAATATACAACAAATTTGCAAGTAGTTTAGACTAAGTTTATGATGAATTGAGTTCAAATTTAATACTTAAATTAACTAGGTGAACTCCCACTCAAGACAACATCCCTCACATTGTCTTAGTGATTACACGAACCAAGTCCACTACACCAAGTCCGATCTTCACGAGAGAAGATGTAGTTTCATCGGCGAACAATCTTCATGTTCATCATATCATTTATATGACTCATGCTCTACCTTTCGGTATTCCGTGTTCCGAGACCATGTCTGTACATGCTAGGCTCGTCAAGATAACCTTAGTTTCCGCATGTGCAAATCTGGCTTGCACCCGTTGTATGCACACGTAGAATCTATCACATCCGATCATCACGAGATGCTTCGAAACGACGAGTCTTAGCAACGGTGCCAACTAAGGGTGAACACTTTATTACTTGATATTTAGTGAGAGGGATCATCTTATAATGCTACCGTCGCGATCTAAGCAATACAAGATGCATAAAGGATTAACATCACAGGCAATTCATAATTAGTGTGATATGATATGGCCCTTTCTTCTTGCGCCTTTGATCTCCATCTCCAAAGCACGAACATGATCTCCATCATCACCAGCATTGCATCAAGGTCAGTGGCGCCGCTTCATGGTTGTCCATCATCACTAGCAACTATTACAACTACTTGGAATAAAGCTATTACAAGATGAATAGACACGCAGGTCTTAACAGAATTAAAGACAACCATTAGGCTCCTGCCGGTTGCCATATTAAAACAAGGATCATTGCATACATCAAATATAATCACAATCACATGATGGCCATATCACATCACAAAACCCCTGCAAAAACAAGTTAGCCGCCTCTAATTTTCTTTGCATGTTTTACGTGGTTTGGGGCTTTCGAACAAGAACGGATCTTACCTACGAAACTGAACCACAACGTTGATACAAGTGCTATCAAGTGCAAAGTGTAAATTAGATCTATACTATGGTGGGAGAGACAGACACCCGCAAAGCCACTTGTGCAAAGCAAGTTACACGTCAAGCGTGGAGCAAGTCTCATGTGCGATGACATGTAAGGTTAGCCCGAGCCACTTCATCCCACCATGCCGCAAGATGCAAAGTACACAAAGCAAAAAACGGCACGAGCACCAACGCCCACAACACCATTGTGTTCTACTCGTGCAACAGATCTACGCATAGACACGGCTCTGATACCACTGATGGGTTCATAGTATGGAAAACAAAAAATTTCTACCGCAAGAATGAACAAAACCTAGATCTAATATAGATAAAAGCCAAGATCTAATCTATTAGACATGTGCAACGAGATAGATCTGTACTAACCCTTGTAGATCCGAAAGCTTTACGAGATTGGATCTCGTGGTTGATGTAGTCGATCACTTGCCGATCTCAAGATCGTGTGGACGATCCTTCCGGCGCCGCGTTCCGGCAGCGCTTCCGCAGTCGGTCACACGTGCGGAGTCGAAGCAGACCTTCCTCTCCTCGTTCCAGCGAGCAGCGGAGGTAGTAGATCTTCTCCACGGAATCCCAGCAGCACGACGGCATGGCGATGGTGGTGGAGTAGAGAATTCTGCAGGGCTTCGCCTAAGCCTGAGCAGAAGAGAGAAAGAGGAGAGAGGCGGCTAGGATTGGAGTAGTGGAGGAGGGCCAGGGGGTGGCGCCCCCACCCCGCTATTTAAAGGGGGGCGCCATGGGGAGGGGGAGTCCTAGTAGGACTCCCCTCCCTCCTAGGCCGGCGGATTGGGGAGGGGGAGGAGTACTCCTCCCCCACGACTCCTTGTCTTGCCCCACAAGGAATCCTTGATCCCTTTCTTGGTTTTCAAGCAAACTCCAAGAAATCTTCCAGAACCTTCCGGAACATTCCGAAACCTTCTAGAATCCTCATACAAATACTCCGGAACATTTCCTAACTCAGAAAATGATCCCCAATATATGAATCTTATTCTCCGGACAATTCCGGATCTCCTCATGATGTCCCGGATCCAATCCGAGACTCCGAACAACATTCGGTCTCCAACGCACATTCCATATCTACTTAAAACAACTTCGAACCTGAAGTGTGTCACCCTACGGTTCGTGAATATGTAGACATGACAGAGACACATCTCCTATCAATAACCATCAGCGGGACCTGGAGATCCATAATGGCTTCCACATACTCAACAATGACTTCGTGATCGATAGAACCATTTACATACGAAACCAATTCCCTTTGTCTCGTGATACTATAGTTATCTGAGGTTTGATCGTCGATATCTCCATACCTAGTTCTACCTCGTTACTGATAAGTACTCTTTACTCGTTCCATGTTATGTCATCTCTTGTGACCCAGTCACATGCTTGCAAGCTAACTAGATGACATTCCACCGAGAGGGCCCAGAGCATATCTATCCGTCATATGGATGGACAAATGCCAATCTTGGTCCATGCGCTTCAACACATACTTTTAGAATACCCAATGACACCTTTATAACCACCCAGTTACGAAGCGGCGTTTGATGTCATCAAAGTACCCATCCGGTGATGGTGATTAACACAACCTCATGGTCGAAGGATTAGGTTACTCTGCATTTAAAAGCTTATAGCAATACGAACTTAATGACTTGATCTTATGCTACGCTTACTATGGGTGTGTGTCCATCACATCATTCTCCTAATGATATAACCTTGTTATTAATCACATCCTAATGTCCATGATCAGGAAACCATGATCATCAACTAATCAACAAGCTAGTTCAACAAGAGGCTTACTAGGGACTCTTTCATGTTTACAAAACACACATATATTAGTGTTTCCTAATAATACAATTATAGCATGGGATGTAAACATTCATCATAAACACAAAGATATAATAATAACCACTTTTATTATTGCCTCTTGGGCATATCTCCAACACAGCGTTGCACCTAGAAGGCCGGAGAAACTTGCCGGGATTATCTCAGACGATGGATCGACACCAAGAACTCATGTGAGGGAGTAAATGACCAAACTCCAATTGAAGCTTTCATTGCAGGTCTCCCAATTGGTCTACTACGTCATCGCTTGAAGTGTGACAAAGTCACTGATTTGGGAGAGATGATAGAAACAACAAGGAAGTATGCAGATGCCGACGATGATGCAGATGGATTACTCAATGCCCTAGCTATGCCATAGTCGGCAAAACAACCAAAGCAACAAGCTTAGAAGCGCAAGAACACCTTGGAAGAGAAACCCAACACGGAAACGACAGTGGTCACTGCTACTTTCGGGTCTGGAGGACAAGAAGGACACTGCGGAGGCCGCAGGCGTGGTCGTGGGACTTCAAGAGTTCAAGGTAGAGGAGACCAACAACTAGGAAAAACCTACACTTGGGCCAACATTGCCAATAACCCATGTGTGCATCACCTAGACGCCAATGTGGGCTCGTCCCACACAAATGCCGAGTGTCGTTTCAATGAAGACATTAAGAGAGATGACAACGCTGGCTACAAAGCTAAGCGAAAGAAGGGAAAAAGAATCCCGAAAAAGATAAAGAGACCAAGGAAGATTCTGACATGGAGGAAGCTGATGCTTCAAATCCCAAGCTGGAAGGGAAAAAAATCCGACCAAGAAAGACACTTATGTCACCTTCCTCGGATCTCAACCAGCAAAGGTCAAGAAAGCAGTTCTACATGAGCTCAATGCAACAGTTCCGGTTGTCCCCCAATTTTTGGATTGGTCAGAAGTGGCAATCACGTTTGATCGTGCTGATCATCCGCCTAAGCTACACAAGCGAGGAAAATACGCCTTAATCATCAATACACTTATTGATGCTTATGGTTTCTCCAAGACACTCATGGACGGTGGCAGCAGTATCAATATTTTGTATGTCGAAACGCTACGCCAGATGAAGATCTCGGAGACCCAGCTGAATCACAACTCTGTGATTTTTCACGGAGTTGTCCCAGGAAGATAAGCTAATTCCCTGGGAGAAATCACTTTGGATGTTACCTTTGGAACTCCAAAGAACTATCGGACAGAAGCACTTTCCTTCGAAGTGGTCCCATTCAAGAGCGCGTACCACGCTATATTCGGTCATCCGGCTTATTGGGCTTTTACGGCTCGTTCGTGTTACATTTACAATATGATGAAAATTCTAGGTCCCAACGGCGTAATCACCATCAGGGGAGACCCAAAGAAAGCACGAGAGTGCGAGGATGGAAATGCCGCCTTTGCTGAAGCCGTGCTACACGCCCAGGAGTACCAGGAGATCAAGAAGAGCATAGATCCGTCCGAGATGCCCGCAACAAAGAAGGAGGTGACAAAGCTGAATCCGAAGTTCAAGACATCAGAAGAGACGAAGAAGACGCCGTTGAAGGATGATGACCCCTCCAAGGTGACCTAGATAGGCGTAGGCCTAGATAGAACATAGGAAAGTGCACTCGTCAAGTTCCTCAAAGCAAATCAAGATATCTTTGCATGGCAACCATCTGACATGACCGGAGTACCTAGGGAATTTGCTGAGCACTATTTAAATGTAAACCCAAACGCTAAACCCGTCAAACAGTCCTTATGAAGTTTCGGCAATGAAAAGCGTAAGGCAGTAGCTAAGGAACTAGCATGGCTCGAATTAGCCAGATTCATAGAAGAGGTCATCCACACTGAGTGGTCGGCCAATCCTGTAATGGTCCCTAAAAAGGACACCACTGATTTAAGGATGTGTGTTGACTATACTGCCTTGAATAAGGCTTGTCCAAAAGATCCATTCGCTCTGCCTAGGATTGATCAAGTTATTGATTCTACGGCAGGCTTGGAACTCCTCTGTTTTCTCGACGCATATTCTGGTTATCATCAAATTCGGATGAAGGAGTCTGACAAAGTCAAAACTTCATTCATAACCCCCTTCAGAACCTTCTGTTTTGTTACGATGCCCTTTGGACTGAAGAACACAGGAGCTACGTACTAGCGTACGATGCAGTGTTGCCTCCATGACCAACTTGGATGCAACGTACATGCATATGTGGATGATATTGGGGTAATGTCCAAAACGAAGGAAACACTGATTTCCCACTTGGAGGAAACGTTCGCCAATCTACGAAAATACAACATAATGCTTAATCCAAAGAACTGCTTCTTTGGAATCCCAGCCGGAAAATTCTTAGGTTTCATTGTGTCTCAAAGAGGCCTAGAGGTGAACCGGGACAAAATCAAGGCTATACTCAATATTTCCAGGCCAACTCGCCTGAAGGATGCACAAAGACTAACTGGTTGCATTGCTGCAGTCACTCGGTTTGTAAGCCGGCTTGGTGAAAGAGCCGCATCATTATACAAACTCCTGAAAAAGACTAAGGATTTTGTGTGGACCGACGAAGCTGATGCTGCGTTATAGGACCTAAAGAAAGTACTCTCATCTGCTCCTATCCTCGCTGCACCGAAACCACAGGAACTGATGTTGCTTTATCTTGCCGCGACTGACAAAGTTGTCAGTATGGTCATGGTAGTGGAGAGACCAGAGGAAAATCAGGAACAATTGGTGCAGCGTCCGACTTTACTTTGTTAGGGAGGTCCTGATAGAATCAAAACAACGGTATCCGCATTATCAAAAGCTGGCTTATGGTGTTTTCCTAGCATCTCGTAAGCTACGACACTATTTCCAAGAGCATCCAATTACCATGGTGAGCATAGCTCCCATGAGAGATATAATCAACAACAGTGATGCCACATGACACGTCGCCAAATGGGGCATAGAGCTTTCAGTTTTCGATATTGAGTACAAACCTCGGACAACAATCAAATCCCAGATCCTTGCTGACTTTGTTGCTGATTGGACAGAGACAAAGGCGTCTAAGGCTCGCGGGGGCTCGGGGAGAGAGACAAAGGAGAATATGACCCTCCCTAAGTCAGAATATTGGACCCTGTATTTTGATGGGTCTAAGGCTCAGGGGGGCTCGAGGCTGGCGTGGTGCTCAAATCACCCCAAGGTGATAAACTTCTATACATGTTGCAGATCCACTTCACAACAAAAAATAATATTGCCGAGTATGAAGCACTGCTACACGGAATCCGGATTGCTAAAGATATTGCAATCCGACGTTTGATGTGTTACGGAGATTCGGATCTTGTTGCTCAGCATGTTTCGAATATATGTAATGCAAATAAACACATGGCAGCATATAAAGCTGTCGTGGATGATTTATCTAAATCGTTCGAAGGGTTTGAGGTTCAACACATCCCTCGAGTAGAAAATGAGGAAGCAGATGCCTTATCTCGAATAGGCTCCGTGTGGAAAGAGGTCCCGGATGGTGCTTTTTTAGAGCACCTCAAAGTTCCCTCAATAAAGGGAGTGGATGAGGAATATCCGACCAAATCCGACTCACCTCTAATAGTAGTTCTGGCTATAACTCCTAGCTGGACTCAACCCTACCTTGATTATCTGGTAGATGGCAAATTACCCGAAGATGAGGTTCTGAGCCGGCAGATCATCCGACGAGCAAAAGCCTACACTATAGTCAAAGGTGAGCTCTTTAAGCGGAGTGTTTCTGGGGTTTTTCAGCACTGCGTATCTCCAAAAGAAGGAGTGTAAATCCTAAGGGAAATCCACGAAGGTGAGTGTGGTCACCACGCTGCAGCCAAATCTTTAGTGGCAAAAGCTTTCATACACAGTTTTTTCTGGCTTACAGCCAAGGCAGATGTCGAAAGGCTGGTCAGGACGTACGAGGGCTGCAAAAGTACGCCAAACAAGCTCATGTTCCAGCTGATCAGCTGCGAACAGTACCTATTACATCGCCTTTTTCAGTCTGGGGGCTTGATATGGTAGGACCCTTTAAACAGGCTTCAAGTGGATTTACTCACCTCTTAGTGATTTTGGATAAATTCACAAAATGGATTGAGGCCAAACCCGTTACTAGTTGTGATGGAGCAACAACCAAAAGATTTGTCGAGGATGTTATAATCCGGTATGGTTATCCGCATAGTATTATCACGAACAACGGGGCAATTTTTCTATGGGAGAATTAGCTGAATTCTGCAATGAGGAAAATATCCGGCTTGACATTGCATCAGTCGCACATCCTCAGACTAACAGACAAGTTGAAAGGGCAAATGGTTTAATCTTACAAGGCCTAAAACTGAGACTCGAAGCACCATTACGACGTGCTGCGGGGGCTTGGGCAGAGGAATTACCCTCTGTAATATGGAGTTTACGAACAACTCCGAACAGGTCAACCGGATACACACCTTTCTTGTTGGTCTATGGTGCAGAAGCAGTTCTTCCTAGTGATTTGATTCACACTTCTCCTAGAGTGGCTGGGTATATCGAAGAAGATGCCGAGATTTCTCGACAAAATGATCTCGACTTAGTCGAAGAAGTTCGTGTCATTGCTAAAATGAGATCAACAGCCTATCAGCGGAAGTTACGCAAGTATCATAGCCAGAGAGTCCAAAACCGATCTTTCAATAAAGGTGATTTGGTTCTCCGACTTGTGCAACAAAGAAAGCACAAACTTTCCCCAGTATGGGAAGGCCCCTTCTTGGTTAGTCGACTATTGCACAATGGTTCGTACTACTTAACTGACATGAGGCTAGTCAAAGAAAGACCTGCTACTAAGAAGAGAAAGAGAGCTGGAGGCAGTACAAATCCGGATGAGTTGGACAGACCATGGAATATTGCTCAGCTACGTCCCTTTTATTCTTAGTTTATCCTTCTTTGTAATCATACATATGTACATGTTCTGTGAGAAATAAAAGTCTTGGTTGCCTCAAGTTTTTTCTGAGAAGTTTTTGCCATCTTATTTCCGAATGATCATGCCATAGTCGAAAATCCCAGAATACTTGAAAGTACTTTATGCTCATGTTTGTTCTGGTTTAGATTTCCGATTCTAAAAATGCTACCTTCGGGTATAACTCTAAAGTTTCTAGTCTACACTTTGGTTATTTGTCTGATTGCCGGATGCGGGTATTTTCCAAGTAGTGAATTGTTGGTACTAGAAGCCGGCTTTGTTTCCGAGTTTAAACTGGTTTAGCAATCGAGCTCCGTTGCTCGGCAAAGTTTCCGTGCAGAAGGTTTAGCCGGCTCACGAAAGGGAAGAGGCGGAAAGCCAGATAAACGATAAGTATAGACAAAAAAATTATAAGTGCTGATGTAAACATTTCAGGCACACAAAAATTCAAAACCAAAAAGTGCTGAAGAGATCAAAAAATCTTAGCACTAGCAAAAATTATATTACTGCATATTTATAGACCCATAATGTTTCTCGGAATAATACATTTGTTTCTGGTAATCTATGGTGCAAGAGAAGAGGTAGGCGCTGCCGGCTCGCTGGATGCATCGACCTCGCTTTGATAACAATCCGAGACGTTCAGATCCGATACGGTCTATTCATCGTCAGAAACTTCAGCTTCTTCTTCCGGAGGCGGAGGCGGGGTGTCCACGCGGGTGAAGAAGGGAGTATCGTAGCTGGTTAAGCCAGCTACGTGGCACCCATATCCGGCGCAGGAGTTTATGATGGCCTTGATATCCTGCTCCTGGTCGTCTTCATCCACCTTGCCGTACCCTCTGGTCATTTGCCATATTTCCATGTTTTCATGGTGGCTCATGACCATGGTGAGAGCGTTCTGCGCAGCGGATCGCGCGTAGGACATCTTCCAGTCCTGGACAAGCTACGACATCTCCTTGGCCTTGTCCCGCACCTGAAAGTCGGGCATGCTATGCATGTCTGGAACCTTGAGAGCTACGCCAATGTCCTTGATGGATTGGCGGAAGTCATGAAGCAAATCACCGACTCTGAGATGCTAACTTACCGAAGATGACATCGTCAACTTTGGTCTTCTCTTCTCGAAGACTCTGGAGTTCAGCCCAGAGCGCCTCGGAAAGGTCCTTCTCTGTGCAAAGCTCATTGTTGAGATCTGAGATTCTTTGATCTTGAGCTGCAATATTACGATCACGCTCTTAAGTAGCCATGGCGGAGGATTCGAGAACTTGAGCGATCCTCTTCTCATGATTCGCCTTGAGCTTATCTAGCTCTTGGCGAAGTTCTTTGTTCTCCACCACCAAGGTTTTGAGGTTCTCGGCCTCTTCAATCATAGCACAGGACTGTTTTACCAGTGCTGTAAGTCAAAAAAGAACAACAGTTCAACGACAAAATATTCAACTATGAAAACACAAAAGAGAAGGTTTGAATCTCGGAAAGCTTACATTCGGCCTCATCCTTGGAGACCTTCAGCTCAGCATTTTCAAATAGAAGAGATTTGATCTCTCTCCGCTTGTTGCAGATGTTCTTCAACAATTCCTGGTTATATGATTAACTTTCTGTAAGTCAGAATACCCAGAGTCAGAAGTCTAGTGAAGACTCGGGCTAATATTGTTAGTAATATCAGCACGAGCCTTGGGGGCTACACTAGTTCAATCTTTGGCATCCTAAGGAAGCATAAAGCCGGATTGTATATCCTACTTCATGCTTGGGGCTAGAGGATATGATATGAAATGCAATAAAGAAAACCGTGAGTTGGAATTCCGACTTACATGATGTTCATGTGTGAGCTTGCTCAGACACATGTTCACCTCGGTGGTAACCTTCTCGGCGAGGGTGAGTGGAATAACCTGTCGTGGAAATGGCCATGGCAGCCGCTGCCATAGGAAGCGATTGAGTGTTTCGTGAGGAAGAGTTGGCGGCCATCTGCGGTGCCAGATGGGGGCGGATGCACATGGGTTTACCCAAGTTCGGCCCCCGGAGGGTAAAGACCTACTCCTGCTAGATTAGATTATGAGAGAGCGAGTTACAGAGGTGGCGAGCTCGCTGGATAGGCAGCGAGTCGCTTGAGGGGGTGTATGATGGAACGTAAGGTCCCAGGATACCCTAGGGAGGTTTATATATGAAGCACCTCGCTAGGGTTTACAAGCTGTCCTCGAAAATAAGGATCTGGGGACTTTTGACATAATCCGACTGGGCTTCTGCTACGCTTCTGGGCTTCCACTCGCCAGTCAATGGGCCTTCCCTTCCTTCATGGTCCAGTCGCTGTCCTCCAGATGCACTCGCAGGCCTTTCGGCCCACTCGGAACGTTCTGCTAGGCATACCCCCTTTGGCATATCCGCATCAGTAGTCCCCGAGGCCATCGTTGATGTAGGCGCGGGCGTCCTTTTGGCGTTCGAAGTAGACTAGCCCAATTTGGGTGCCCAGTCAAGTCGGCGATGGACTTTATTAGAACCGAGGAGAATTTCTCCATAGCTCCATTCGTCACTTCAATGAACATCACTGCCTCCCAATCGCCGTTTTGACAAGAGGAAAGACTGGCGGGTGGCGAGTAGACCAAAGGAGCTGGACCGTCAAATCTGGTCAAACTATCCGTTGGAATTTCCAACGGTAACTATGGCGCAATTACCGTGAGTAACGGCTATCCCGATTTTGGTGGGTGAGTCTCCCATATAAGGGGAGTGATGGATCAGTTTCGCAATCCTCATTCGCATTCTTCATCCTTCCTCATTTGCTCATCCTTTCTGCTTCCTCCTGACTTACTCTCCCCGCGTCGCGCGATTCCACTTCTCACTCGATGGCGCCTCCCAAGGGCTCATGGGGGAAATCCAAGTGCACCACAGCCCAACTTAGATCCTTCGAGGACGTCGGGGTGCTCCACAAGGGGAATTGGCGGGTTCCCCCCTCCTCCGAGACTGAACCGAAACCGCGACCCGGCGAGTTCATCTGCTTCACCAGTCATCTTGAGAGGGGCTTAGGGTTCCCTACCTCGCTCTTCTTCCGCCGCTTATGCGCGTATTACTTGATCAAGCCCTCCGATCTCGGTCCACACAGCGTCGAGCAGCTGGCGATCTTCGTCGCCTTCTGCGAATGCTACCTTGGTTGCAGGCCATATTTCCCGCTGTGGCTGGAGCTCTTCCACGGCCGCATCGGGCGCGAGGCGTCCAGCGGCTTGATGCTTGCCGCAGGCGGGATCACCTTCCAGTTGAAGCGGAAGGCCAACTTCGTCAAGCTCCTTCTGCCGAAGAAGGCCGCCAGCGAGTGGAAGAAGAGCTGGTTCTATGTCAAGGAAGCCACTCCCTCCGGCGAGGTATCTCTTCCTAAGTTCATCGCTGAGAGGAGCGAGCCCCGCGGTTGGCACCGAAGAAGCTTCCTGAGGATCAGCGGATGGCCATCACGGAAATGATGGATCAGATCCAGAAGCTGAAGGATCAGGGGTTGGTCCTGATCAACCTCTACAATTGCTGCCTCGGGTGGCGCCTGGTCCCGCTGGCGGCTCGACCGCACTGGATGTCGAATACAGCGGGAAGCATGATCCATCAGGAACCAGCAAGGAGTCGTGGGAGGCCGAGGACTACAAGGCCGCCTTGAAGAAGATTACTGACGCGGAGTTCACTGGCGCGGTGGTCGGGGTCGCCCCGTATACTCCTGTGAAGAACGAAGCTCCCACAGTAAGTTTTCTTTCCGATCGCCGCATCCGTACCTCAATTTCAGTCTTCTCGCTTGGTGTGTTCTGACTTGTGGTTGTTCTCAGCTTTTTCAGGTATTGGAGGGTTGGCTCCCTCTGCTTGATGAAGAGGTTCCCCAGGAATTGGAGGAGGATTCCGAGGGGGATCCTTCCGACAGCGACAGGGAAGAAGAAGAGGTCCCTCCCCCAGCGCCTGTGGCTCGCAAGACCCGAATGCAGAAACAGCGGGAGGTCGAGGCGAGCCGCAGCCTGGACGAGTTCGAAGAAGGCGACGAGGTCGCCCAGGAGCAAACTTCCCGACGCACCGCTACGCCGTCGAAGCCCCCACACCGGCCCAAGTCGGCGGCAAAAAGGCCTGCATCACCGGCCAGGTCGTCAGTGGTGTTCGAGTCGGATGACGACTCCGACGATGAAGGATCTCCCGAAGTCTCGCACAAGGCCCCAAGGGACACAGTCCCGACGAAGGGGTTGGAGGGTGAGGACACGGAGGTGGTAGTAGAGGTTCCCCTGGCGACGATCGCGCCGACGGCCTCGGGGGTCCCAAGCCAAGAAGCGGCTGAGGCGATGGCGTCCAAGTCACCGAATCCATCAAAGGCGGCCGCGTCGGAGCCAGAGATCCCGGTGACTGCAGCTTCCTCGTCAAGGAAGCCCTCGGTTTCGTGGGCTTCGGACGTCTTCGAGAGGGGGCTCAGCCGCAAGCTGGGTCCCGAATTGGACAAGCCCGCCCACATCAGTACCGGGCATCGTGTCCTTCCAGTCGCCAAGTAAGTGGCACTTCCTCGTCCCACTTTGCCTCGTTTCTTTCGTGTTGTTGTTGTGCTGATTGGAGGGGCTCGCGCAGGTCGGGGGCCAAGAAGATTGGTCGCCCCTCGGTCGCTAAGATTCCATCAGCCACTGGCGTGGGGGAGAACGATCTGCCCAAGAAGAGGAAAGTCTCCGATGACGTTGCAGCCGCTGAAGCTGCGAAGAAGCAGAAGGGGGCGCTGACGACGCTGCGACCAGGGGGAGCGGTGTGGAGCCAGCTGCTGCGCCAGTCGCCAAAGAGGTGTTGGCGATGCAATCGGAGCTAGTGTTGGCTGCGTCCGTGCCGGAGACGCCGGTCTCGGCGACCAGTGCTCCTTCCAGGACGTTGGCGATGTTCCCTCGTTTCATGGCGAAGGCGTTTCTAGGTGTTGTGGACACGCAATCTCCGCAAAGTCCCGAAATCGTGGATACGGATATTGGGTCCCGCCGCGGACGCACCTCCTTCACGGTCCCGTCGACTGACGCCGTTGAACTTCACAAGATGCTCGGCGCTGCTATTCAGGTATGTCCAGTCCCCGAATTCCTAGTCGTTGAATTTCAGCGGCTAGGGATTGTTTTTGTTTCCTTCCTTCTCCAGTCCCCGAGTTCCTAGTCACTGAATTTCGGCGGCTAGGAACTGGGTTTTGTTTTTCTTCCTTCTCCAGTCCCCGAGTTCCTAGTCGCTGAATTTCGGCGGCTGGGAACTGGGTTTTGTTTTTCTTCCAATGCTTAGTTGGGTTCTTTGTTTACAGGGGTTACAACAGGAGTCGACTGATCGGCAGGCTGCACGAGAGCGCTAGGAGCGTGACTTGCGCGAAGCGCAGGAGTGACTGTTTGTCGTTATTCTTATTTTCCTGGTGTGAACTGGTTTGTGTGCAATATTCTGATATCTTCTCTTGCATATGGTTTCCCGGCTGAGATCTCCAAGGCCCGTGAGGGGTATGTCCCCCTCGCCAAACTGGACGAGGCGAATGGGCGAATAGCCTCCCTGGTTAAGGACTTGGAGGAGGCCAAGGCGGCCTCAATTTCTTCAGAGGAACGGGCGAAGGCTGCCGTTGCCGGGGCTGAAGAAGAACGCAAGGCCGCCGACTCCATCATCCTGGGGCTGCATAACGAGTAGACAACCTTAGAAAATCATGTCAAGAAAACTGTCGCAAGCTCCTTGGTGACTCTTTTGTCTTTGCTTGACCTTTTCGTCTGGTCCCTGCTGTGGGGATTTCGTAGTTTCACTGGCGCCTGACTCTTGCAGCTGTGGTAGGCCAAAGGGACCCGGTTGTGTAGACGTACAACGCCTCGCAGTGCCTGATTGCCGTGGTGAATGCAGCCACGGCCTCGGCGTTGTGTGTCCAAGCAGCTCTCTACGGCATGTCTCCGACCAAGGTTATCCCTGGGGGGTTGCCGGAGGTATGGCGCTATCTAGAAGAGGTACCCGCCGTTGTGGAGTGGATGACGCGCTCGGCATTCAGACGCGGGGCTGCCACGGCGTTGAGCTTGGGTCTCGCCCATTTCCCCGATGACTTCGACCTTGACGATGTGATGAGTGGCTATCCATCGGCGACCAGCACGGTGGAGATGTCAGAGGTGCTGAGGCTAACCGCGAAGGCTACTCCTTACGCTGATCGCATCTTGGCGATGGGAGGTCTGCTACCATATCAGGAGATGGTGTTGGTGCCTGGCGACCCCGAGCCGGAGTACCGCGCCATGAAGTCAGAGCAGCCCTTCCGGTCGTCAGTGTCGAAGTCGCTGACAACGTAACCGACGAACCCGTGGCAGCCTTTTGTGCGCGTCAAGGGTGGTGGTGGTGCCTCGTCATCAGGTCCTGTAGAGTACACAATGTAATTTGCCAAGTTGTTATAAATGCCGAGTGGCGAAAGCTGTAATATACTTTTGCAATATGAGCCACGGGGGGGTCGACCGCCTCGTGTTTTGATGAGTAATGTATGTTGTGTTTTTGCCTATGTATTGTTTCGGTTGAGCGAGTCCCCGGGCGCGTCCACCTTTTAATGGGGTATAATTCGATTGTATACTTTTTTGTATTTGTTGTGTTTACGTGTTGTTTTTATCCCTCGCGTCTTCTGAGTGGCGAGTCCCCGAGCGCGAGTAGGACTGACTTATGTGCGAGTCCCCGAGCGTGGTGCCCGACCGTACTAGTCATGATGCTATTGCAGGTTGTGAGTGCGTTGTTTGTAACGCGTCTCCTCCCCTGGCCCGGAGAGCCAGTCGCTTGGCGAGCCCTAGGCAACTCTCTTACTTGGTGTGTTCCCTAGCCACGTGGGGGTTTCCGTTTTGCGGAGTCCCCGTGCATGGTACTTTACCGTTCGAGTCGCTTTGCGCGAGAGTAGGAGGGACAGATTGCTATGAGAAGCGTGTATCGGATGTCTTGGCCCGGCAGACCAGTCGGGCTAGGCGACTCCTATGGCGGCTCCGGGTTGGCGTTTTTTGTAGATGACCCAAGGCCCGAATATTTCCGGTGCCCTTGTGTCGCACTACTTGGCCATGCCGGTCACTCGACCAGAGGTTGACTTCCGTGAGTAGCGTATTGCTGGCATGTACGAGTGCGAGTGGCACAAGAATATGGCGAGTGGACACAATTCGTGCGATCCGAATGAATTTCATTATATATTCTGATGGAGTACAGTGTGGGGTTCTAAGTATAGAACTTTCTGAGGAGGTTTACATTCCATGGCCTCCCGACCTCCAATTGGCCATCACCCCGTATGTTGATGAGGTAGTAGGCGTCGTTGCCAAGGACTCGGCCTATGGCGAATGGCCCCTCCCATGGGGGGGAAGCTTGTGCATGCCCTTCTTGTCTTGGGCTAGTAGTAGGACCAGGTCGCCTTCCTGGAAGGTGCGAGTTCGCACTCGGCAGCTGTGATAGCGGCGAAGTCCTTGCTGGTATATGGTGGTGCGGGAGCGAGCCAGGTCAAGTGCCTCGTCGAGTTGGTCGATGATGTCTTGGCGGGCGATCTCGTTGGCCGCCTCGACGTAGTTGGCGACTCGAGGGGAGTCATGCTCTAGGTCTGTTGGCATTACGGCCTCGGCGGCATACACCATGAAAAAAGGTGTGAACCTGGTTGATCGGTTGACGGAGGTGCGGATCCCCCATATCACAGAGGGGAGCTCATCGACCCAGCATCCTAGGGTGCGCTCAAGGGGCACCTGCAGTCGCGGCTTGAGCCCATGGAGGACACTCTGGTTGGCGCGCTCTCCTTGGCCGTTTGACTCCGGGTGGGCGACTGATGCGAGGTCGAGTCGTATACCATGCTCCTCGCAGAATTCCGCCATGGCCCCCTTGGCAAAGTTGGTGCCATTGTCTGTTATGATGCTGTGCGGGTAGCCGTACCGGTAGATGAGTTCGCGGAGGAACTTGGTGGCCATCTTGCCATCGCACTTTTTGATCAGCTTGGCCTCGACCCATTTGGTGAACTTGTCGACTTTGACTAGGAGGTGAGTGAACCCAGACGGGGCCTTCTTGAATAGGCCTACCATGTCCATGCCCCATACGGTGAATGGCCACGTGATGGGGATTGTCTTGAGTGCCGAGCCAGGAAGGTGCGTCTGGTTGGCGTACTTCTGGCAACCGACGCATCGTTGGACGATGTTGGTGGCGTCGGCATGTGCGGTGAGCCAGTAGAAACCGTGCCGCATGGCCTTGGCGACTAGGGACTTCGCGCCAGCGTGATGGCCGCAGTCACCGGCGTGAATGTCCTGAAGGATCTTGCGGCCTTCTTCTAGTTGTACACAGCGCTAGAACACGCCGGTCACGCTGCGCTTCTGGAGCTCGCCGTTGATGATGACGAAGGATTTGCAGAGGCGCGCGATCATTCGCGCCTCTGTCTCGTTGCTCGGTAGGAGTTTGTGTTCCAGGAAGGCGACATATGGCGATGTCCAGTCGCTAGGTTCCACAACCATGGTGACTAAGGCCGGTTCTGGTTGTAGTGGGATCCCGACGTCGATCTTCTTCGGTGGGTTGACTGATGGTTTGTGGATGATGTCGAGGAAGATACCTACTGGTGGCGCCTGTCGGGTCGATCCGATGCGGGAAAGGGCGTCTGCCTCCTTGTTTTTGCGCCTGTCGATCCACTCGACGGAGTAGCTATCAAAGTGTCCTCCCAACTGGTCGACGGCTTGGCGGTACGCGATCATTGTTGGGGAGACAGTGTCGCACATCCCAGCTACTTGGCTAGCAACTAGGTCGGAGTCGCCGTAACACTGTAGGCGGTTGATGTTCATCTCCTTGGCAGCTCGCATGCCGTGGAGGAGGGCCTCGTATTCTGCCATGTTGTTGGTGCAGGGCTTGAAGTTGAGGTGGAGCACGTAGCGGATCTTGTCTCCTTTGGGGGAGGTCAGTATGACCCCAGCCCCCGCGCCATCGGCATTCTTGGAGCCGTCGAAGTGGAGCGACCAATAGTGTAGGTATGGGAGCTTCACTGGCTGTTGTGCTTCTTCCCAGTCTGCGAGGAAATCAGCCAAGGCTTGTGACTTGATCGCTTTTCAGGGCTCGTACTTGATGTTGTGGATGCCGATCTCGACGGCCCACTTGGCGACTCGCCCGGTTGCCTCGCGATTGCGTATGATGTCCTACAGGGGCGCGGAGGAGACCACCATGATTGGGTGCTCCTGGAAGTAGTGTGGGAGCCGCCGCTATGCTCAGAATACCGCGTACACCAGTTTTTGGTATTGCGGGTAGCGCTGTCGTGAGTCCGTTAGGACTTCGCTGATGTAGTAGACATGGCGTTGTATGGGGCGCTCCTTGCCCTCTTCCGGTCGTTTGATGACCATCACGGCGCTGACGACTCGATTGGAGGCTGCAACGTAAACGAGCATTGGCTCTTTGTCGAGTGGCGCGGCGAGTAGTGGTGCCGATAGTAGCACTTCTTTTAGTGCTTTGAGTGCGTCGTTGGCCTCTGCATCCCATTGGAACGTTGGGTTCTTGCGCATCAGGCGGTAGAGAGGCATTGCCTTCTCGCCTAGTCGGGGAATGAAGTGACTGAGAGCCACGACTCGCCCTGCCAACTTTTGGACGTCGCACAGGCACTCAGGTTTCCCGAGTCGCGCGATGGTGTCGATCTTGGTGGGGTTGGCTTCAATGCCTCGCTTGGAGACTACGTATCCCAGAAGCTGTCCGGTGGGTACGCCGAAGGTGCATTTTCCAGGGTTTAGCTTGATGTTGTACCTCCGCAAGTTTGTGAAGGTTTCAGCTAGATCGGCAAGAAGATCGTCTTGGTGGGTGGATTTTACCACCACGTCGTCGATGTAGACGTGAATGTTGCGGCCAATTTGGCTCGCTAGACACTCCTGCATGCACCTCTGGTATGTGGCGCCTGCGTTCTTGAGGCCAAACGTCATGGTCGTGTAGCAGAATGCGCCGAATGGCGTGATGAACGCCGTCTTCTCCTCGTCTTCGACCGCCATCTTGATCTGGTTATAACCAGAGTACGCGTTGAGAAAACACAGCGACTCCGATCCCGCGGCCGAGTCGATGATCTGATCGATGCGCGGTAGGACGAACTCCTCCTTCGGGCAGGCGCTATTGGGTTGGTGTAGTCGATACACATTCTCCAGGTGTTGTTCTTTTTGAGAACCAGGACTGGGTTTGCCAGCCACTTGGAGTATTTGATTGGCCGGATGAAGCCTGTGGCTAACAGGCGCTAGACTTCCTCGGCAATTGCCCGGCGGCGCTCTTCATTGAAGGGCCGTAGCGACTGCTTTACCGGTCGCACTTTGGGGTCATCGTTAAGTTTGTGCTCAGCGAGTTTCCTCGGGACACCTGGCATGTCAGATGGCTTCCATGCGAAGATGTCACGGTTCTCACGTAGGAACCCAATGAGCGCGCTTTCCTATGCGGGGCTCATGTGCGACCCGATGGTGACCGTCTGGCTGGAGTCGCCTGGGACGAGCTCGACGGTGCGGGTGTGCGTGGTCGCCTCGAACGTGGAGTTCACAGCGATCGGTTTCTTCAGTATGCTGGGATCGTCCTTGTTGATGTTGCCCGCGTATTTCGCGAGCTCCTCCGCGTGGTCGGTCTCTGTGGCGATGACGGCATCAGCGAGCTCGGCGCCTTTTTCCTCGCATTCCACGTCCATGTTGGGGTCGCCGTGGACGGTGATGATGCCGCTTGGCCCGGGAAGCTTCATCGTGTTGTAGGCATAGTGTGGGGTCGCCATGAACTTTGCGAATGCCTGGCGGCGCAGGACGCAGTGGTAGGGGCTGTGGAAGTTCACCAGCTCGAAGACGATCCTCTCCGTGCGGTAGTTTGCCAGAGTGCCGAAGGTGACTGGCAGCGTCACTTTCCCGATCGGGTACGCCTTCCGACCAGGGACGATGCCGTGGAAGGTCGTCAGTGTTGGCTCGATGGCTGTTTCTAGGAGTTGGAGCCTTTTGAAGGTGTCGAGGTACAAGATGTTGATGGAGCTCCCACTGTCCATCAGCGTCTTGGGTAGCCAGTAGTCGGCCACCTTTGGCCTGACTCCAGTGTGGATGCTAGAGGCGTTTATCCATAGTTCTTGCCACCTTTGGATCCACCAGCGGGTCGACTCGTGTGGTCCCTGGATGCATCGCTCCAGGTCTTCTATGGTAGGGGCGCGGTTGTAGGAGCCCTCGAAGTGCCTGATGAAGGCGTCCCCCATTTCCTCCCAGGAATCAATGCTGTCGGGAGGGAGGGTGTTGATCCACTGCCGGGTCGCACCCTCCATCCTCAGGGGGAGGTAGCGAGCGGCGAGCAGGTCATTGTGGCCTGCGATCCCCATTGCCATGAGGTATGTATCCAACCAGACGGCGGGGTCGTATGTTGGGTCATACTTCTCGATCTCCTTAGGGGCCTTGAAGGTGGCGGGGTATTTTTCCCCGCGAATCATTGGTCCAAAGCATTGCGGCTCAATTCGGCTGAGCGAGCCTCTTGGCTCTGGTTCGCCGCGGTTGGTGAGGGTGTGCCGCAGGTCGTAGGGCTGGCGCGACCGCCACGTCTGGTTGTTGATGATGTTCGTCAGGGCGTCGATGGGTTACCCGTTGGCGGCGACCGTGTTGTTTGCCCGTCGCGGCTCGTTGGTTGAGAGCACAGGATTGGCGGCCCGTGGTTGATTTGCCAGGGGCTAGGGTGGTGGGCAGACTAATGCGTTGGCCACGGTGGGGTGGCCGCTTGATGCAGCCCTGCTTGCCGAAGAGCAGGAGTACATTCGCCCCCGCGCGTCGACACCCGCGGTTTGTTACTCGATGGCCCTGACGAGTAGGGCCTTGGCATATTGGATCTGTAGCGTGCCGTCGCCTTGGACATCGAGGTTGGCGATCGCGGCATCAGCCCCGACAACGTTGTCCATCGGGGTGGAGTACAGTGGTATTCCATTGGCGTCACGGGCTTGAGGCGAGATGATGATCCGTGGTTGGTCCGGTGGGGGCGTGCGGCCCATGGGTGGTGGAGGAGCCCTAGTCGCCAGCGCTCCCGGTGGTGGTCTTGCGGGGTTGCTCCCGCCTGGCGGCGCGTTCTCGCAGTATTCGCGCTCGGCGGCACACGTGGGGTTGCCCTCGTTGTTGAAGTTCAGGACGTGGCCCTGAACGTCGGGGTTCAGGCGGGTCCTGATGCGGCGCTGGTGGTCGAGTGATAGCTCCAGCACCGTTTCTCGCTCGAGGCAGTATTTCTCGCGCTCGGCGAGTTTGTTGCGTTGCACCTCCGCGAGCCGCATGCGGGCTTCCTCCACCTCCATGGCTATCGCAGTCGGCGGGATCGGCATGGAGAACGGATCTGGCGGGGCGGTCGTGCTTCCCACCATGTAGATCGCGTTAAAGCGATTGGATCTGGTGCGAAAATGCTCGAGGGATTCCGAGCTTGAGTCGGAATCGAAGATCTCCAGGATGGAGGGGTCCTCGAAATCCTCGGGGTTGGAGACTCGCGTGATGGAGTCTTCCCGTGACGCCGCAGTGATAGATCCGCCGACCGATGCAGGGGTCGCGGAGTCGGCGTCGTCGTTGGTGGCGACGTTAGTCTCGACTGCTTCTCTGGCGGCTGAGTCGTACTTGGTGACGAGGCTCCTGATGGAACAGACCTGCTCCTCCGAAAGCAGGTCGCGGTGTGGCGGCGATCCGCCAACGATCACCGTAGCGGCTGGGTCGATCACGCCGGTGAAGCCGACGAAGAGGTTGATGGAGCCGACCGGCATCACCACGGCGTGGGTGACCGGGCGTGATGCCGGGATATACCTGCTGGGCAGGATCTGTAAGATCCCGCTGATGGCAATCATGCGACCAGTGGCGGCCGATCGATTGGCGTGTAGGGTCTCGCCGTAGAACTCAGGCCAGTCCCGCTATGCCCCACGGTGGGCGCCACTGTCGTGGAAATGGCCACGGCAGTCGCTGCCATAGGCAGTGATTGAGTGTTTCATGAGGAAGAGTTGGCGGCCATCTGCGGTGTGAGATGGGGGCGGATGAACATGGGTTTACCTAGGTTCGGCCCCCCGGAGGGTAAAGACCTACTCCTGCTAGATTAAATTATGAGAGAGCGAGTTACAGGTGTGGCGAGGTCGGCGGCTAGGCAGCGAGTTGCTTGAGGGGGTGTATGATGGAACGTAAGGTCCCAAGATACCCTAGGGAGGTTTATATATGAAGCACCTCGCTAGGGTTTACAAGCTATCCTCGAACAGGATAAGGATCCTGGGACTTTTGACCTAATCCGACTGGGCTTCTGCTACGCTTCTAAGCTTCCACTCGCCAGTCGATGGGCCTTCCCTTCCTTCATGGTCTAGTCGCTATCCTCCAGATGCACTCGCAGGCCTTTTGGCCCACTCGGAACGTTCTGCTGGGCATACCCCCTTTGGCATATCCCCATCATAACCGGAGGAGGTGGAAGTACACCAGCTCTAAGTCCCTCGTCGCGAAGGCGAACTTGTTCAAGAAGATCGAAATACTTGATGTCTTCCGCCTCTTGTGCTTCTTCTTCAGCAGAGAGATTTCTCTTCTCTAGGCATTGCCGGGCCAGACGCTGGATTTCTTCTACAGATTGCCGAGACAAGCCAAATTTGGCAAGTAGTAGATTATTCAGGAGGTTTTCAGCAAAAGTCTCTGCCGAGGGATCATTACCCGAAAAGGGTTCACCCTTATCTAAACCTGAGCCACCCGTGGTGGCGTCCGTCTACGACTCAAGGGTTGCTGGCTCCATTGAAGGAGTTTGATCTTCTGCGACAACCGGCGATGGAGTAATTACCGTTGTTGCAAAGGATTGTGGAGCTGGAGTCAGAGGAGCCACGGCAGGAGAAGTTATATTCAGTTTCGCCTACCGCAAGGGCTTCGAAGAAGTTCCCTTCCCCTTGCCCTTGATGAGCCGCTTAGCTCTGAGAATGTAATAACAATGGAAAGCATTACATCTCAAAAACAAAATTCGAATAAGTAACAAAGTCAGAAGTTGTGTTGAATGTTACCTCCTCACGACTAGCACCTCTTTGTGCCGACGGCCACTGTCGGAGCCTTGTGCTTCTTGGGCACAATGTCCGGCAGTGGGAATAGTTCCGCCTCCTGAGAAAACTCTGGAGGATATCCTTCGAGGGGAGCTAGCTCCGACTCTGGGAGGTCATCAAGCTGAAAAGAAGAAAATATTTCAGTATTGTAAAATAAAAGGTGAAACACATACAAGGATTTATTATCGAAGCTTACCGGAATCACAGGGTTTTCTGTTGTATGCATATCCAGAGACAAGTACGGAATCTTCCTTTCAATCCGCTCCTTGATCAGCCATTTGATTTGGCTTATGTACTCCTGTGGATTCAAAGCCTTGGGACTAATGCGGAGGGAATCATTCTTCGACGCCGTGACAGAGTGCATCAGACGGTCGCCGTGGTATTGGAGAGGCTAGATCCAGCGTGCAACCCAGCATTGGATTAGGTTGGATCCTTTCAAGCCCTTGTGTGTTTATCAGATATTTGATCCGCCTCTTAGCAAGGATCAAATCGTCACTGAGAGTTGGAGGGGCCTCGTCCCAGGACGGTTGGGCCGTGGCGGCTCCATCGATGAAAGCTAGCAAAGCGGTAGCTTTTCCGGGAGCAGGAATATCCTTATGGTAGAAGAAAGTGGCCGGCCATTGTTTGACCAACTCACTGGCAGAAATGCGAGGATAGCTACGCTCGCGTATAAGAGAAAGGATAATACTACCGGTAATGTAGGGATTACCGGCAATGATAGATTTTCTACGAACATGGAAGTAGAAATGAAACAAAGTGAGACTCGACCTACTGCCGAGAAACACCTCGCACAGAGCTGCGTAAGAACTCATCTCTAAGATGGAGTTTAGGGGAAGATGGTGGAGTTGTACACCGTACTGATCGATCACCTCGAAAAAGAATTCCGAGGGAGCGAAGGACAGACCTCTATCGACATGGGTGCCAAAGTGGACCCGCTCGTCGGCGCGCGGACGGGGGATGGTTTTGCCGAAACCGCATCGCCAATCGCCAGCGCGGAGGAGACCTTCATTCTCCACGCCTTGGAACTTCTCGTTGTCGAGGAGGCACGGGATCCAGACTCCCCGGTTGCTCTCCTTCTCTGCCGTCGCCGCTGCTAAGCTGGATGATGAAGAAGCAGCCATTTCTCCGGTGCGCCGGTGACCTTGGATGGGCGGCGCTAGGAATCTGGGAGGTGGGAGAGCTCTGTGCGCTAAGGAGATGTGGAGGAGAAGGAACGGCAAAGGGAACAGGTGAAGAGGAGAGAAGGAAATCCTCACCCCTTATATCCACCTGCCATGTGTCGTGGAAGGAACTGGGAAGGACCCACGCAATGATTACGTCGCCTTGATCTCCGTGTACGCATTGAAACAGCGCCTCGGTTCCGCGAACGGCGGACCCACCAATGGTTGTGCTGAAAAGATGTTTGTCAGATGACATTACTTGACCGTGACCAGTGTCAGGTGACGTCAGAGACCAAGTTCCGGCTTAGTTTAAAAATCAAGCTGGAAAATCCGAGTAACATGTTGATAGGTCCGACTTATTTTTAAGACCTGGATCGTATTTTTTGTGACGTTTTAGTAACCCTTCAAGATTCTGCAAGCCGAAGATCAAGCTAGACGATGATGAATCCGACTTTGGATCTTGGAGACTTCCGGGGGCTGCTGTTGGGGATATACTTTCCGGGTATCCTCATAGTTCCTCGCTGACCAGGGTGGCCTACTTCGGGTTAGATCTTTGCTTCACGGGCGGCCCAGTCAGGGAGAAAAGACGGAGTCCAGTCCGGCTACGGGAAGGCCCAGAAGACTTATCGACTTAGGCCCATAGTGTTAGCTGTAGTTCAAGATGTACTCTGTAACCGACTCTTAGTCGTAGCCGGATAGATCTCCCTAGGCCGGATATCTATATAAGCTGTCCTAGGGAGAGCCTTTAGGGCACACCTCAATAATCTACAATCTCAACTAGCACAGGCAAACCCTTGTAACCCATACTCCGGCTCTGCCGTATTACTGGATTGCTAGCAGGAGTAGGATCCGTCCAAAGCCGGCGGATTCGAACCTTGGTAAACTTGTGTGCTCACCGTCCCGGAACACCGTACGTGTCACACCCCTCACTTCCGCACGCCTCGAGGACCCCCTCATTGCGTACTTGTCATCAATCCGATGCCAAATAGAAAAGACATGCAATGACTCTGGGTGTGGTTCATGAAAAGAACACACATCCAATGACACTGGTGTATCCTTATGTGGTTCGTGAAAAGAACAGACATGCAATGACACTGGGTGCGCTTCATGAAAAGAACACACATCCAATGACACTAGTGGATGCTTATGTGGTTTGTGGAAAGAACAGACATGCAATTCCACTGGGTGCGGATAATGAAAAGAACAGACATGCAATGACACTAGTGGATCCATGTGTGGTTTGTGGGAAGAACACACATGCAATGATACTGGGTGTGGTTCATGAAAAGAACACACATCAAGTGACACTTGTGGATCCATGTGTGGTTTGTGAGAAGAACACACATGCAATGACACTGGGTGTAGTTCATGAAAAGAACAAACATGCAATGACACTGGTGGATCCATGTGTGGTTTGTGAGAACAATAGACATGCAATGACACTGGGTGTGGTTCATGAAAAGAACACACATGCAATGACACTGGTGGATCCATGTGTGGTTTGTGGAAAGAACAGACATGCAATGGCTCTAGTTGTGGTTTGTGAAAAGAACAGACATGCAATGACACTGGTGGATCCATGTATGGTTTGTGGGAAGAACAGACATGCAATGACTCTGGCTGTGGTTCATGAAAAGAAATCACATGCAATGACACAGGGTGTGGTTCATGAAAAGAACACACATGAAATGACACTGGTGGATCCATGTGTGGTTTGTGGAAAGAACAGGCATGCAATGACTCCAGCTGTGGTTAATGGCAAGAGCAAACATGCAATGACACTAGTGGATCCATGTGTGTTTGTGGAAAGAACAGACATGCAATGACTCTAGCTGTGGTTCATGAAAAGAACAGACATGGAATGACACTGGTGGATCCGTGTGTGGTTTGTGAGAAGAACACACATGCAATGACACTAGGTGTGGTTCATGAAAAGAAAACACAGCCAATGACACTGGTGGATCCATGTGTGGTTTGTGGATAGAACATACATGCAATGAATCTAGTTATGGCTGGTGAAAAGAACAGAGATGCAATGACACTGGTGGATCCATGTGTGGTTTGTGATAAGAACACACATGCAATGACACTTGGTGTGGTTCAGGAAAAGACCACACATCCAGTGACACTAGTGGATCCATGTGTGGTTTGTGAGAAGAACACACATGCAATGACACTGGATGTGGTTCATGAAAAGAAAACACATCCAATGACACTAGTTGTGGTTCATGAAAAGAATACACATCCAGTGACACTGGTGGATCCATATGTGGTTTGTGAAAACAACAGACATGTAGTGACACTGGTGGATCCATGTGTGGTTTGTGAGAAGAACACACATCCAATGACACTGGGTGTGGTTCATAAAAAGAACACACATCCAATGACACTGGTGTATCCTTATGTGGTTTGTGAAAACACAGACATGTAATGACACTTCTGGATCCATGTGTGGTTTGTGAGAAGAACACAAATGCAATGACACTAGGTGTGGTTCATGAAAAGAACACACATCCAATGACACTAGTGTATCCTTATGTGGTTTGTGAGAAGAACAGACATGCAATGACTCTAGCTGTGCTTCATGAAAAGAACACACATCCAATGACACTAGATGCGGTTCATGAAAAGAACACACATCCAGTGACACTGGTGGATCCATATGTGGTTTGTGAAAATAACAGACATGTAGTGACACTGGTGGATCCATGTGTGGTTTGTGAGAAGAACACACATCCAATGACACTGGGTGTGGTTCATAAAAAGAACA
Source organism: Avena eriantha (assembly GCA_910589775.1). Taxonomy (NCBI): domain Eukaryota; kingdom Viridiplantae; phylum Streptophyta; class Magnoliopsida; order Poales; family Poaceae; genus Avena; species Avena eriantha. The sequence goes on from OU342745.1 coordinate 218,880,990, forward strand.
CACATCCAATGACACTGGTGTATCCTTATGTGGTTTGTGAAAACACAGACATGCAATGACACTGCTGGATCCATGTGTGGTTTGTGAGAAGAACACAAATGCAATGACACTAGGTGTGGTTCATGAAAAGAACACACATCCAATGACACTAGTGTATCCTTATGTGGTTTGTGAGAAGAACATACATGCAATGACTCTAGCTGTGGTTCATGAAAAGAACACACATCCAATGACACTAGATGCGGTTCATGAAAAGAACACACATCCAGTGACACTAGTGGATCCATATGTGGTTTGTGAAAAGAATAGACATGCAATGACACTGGTGGATCCATGTGTGGTTTGTGAGAACAACACACATGCAATGAAACTAGGTGTGGTTCATGAAAAGAACACACATCCAATGACACTGGTGTATCCTTATGTGGTCTGTGAAAAGAACAGACATGCAATTCCTCTGGGTGTGGTTCATGAAAAGAACACACATCCAATGACACTGGTGTATCCTTATGTGGTTTGTGAAAAGAACAGACATGCAATGACACTAGGTGTGCTTCATGAAAAGAACACACATCCAATGACATAGGTGGATCCTTATGTGGTTTGTGGAAAGACCAGACATGCAATGACACTAGGTGTGGTTAATGAAAATAACAGATATGCAATGACACTAGTGGATCCATGTGTGGATTGTGGGAACAACACACATGCAATGACACTGGGTGTGGTTCATGATAAGAACACACATCCATTGACACTGGTGGATCCATGTGTGATTTGTGGGAAGAACAGACATGCAATGCCTCTGGCTGTAGTTTATGAAAAGAAAACACATGCAATGACACTGGGTGTGGTTCATGAAAAGAACACACATGCAATGAAACTGGTGGATCCAAGTGTGGTTTGTGGAAAGAACAGACATGCATTGACTCTAGGTATGGTTAATGGAAAGAGCAAACATGGAATGACACTGGTGGATCCATGTGTGGTTTGTGGAAAGAGCAGACATGCAATAACTCTAGCTGTGGTTCACGAAAAGAACAGACATGCAATGACACTAGTGGATACATGTGTGGTTTGTGAGAAGAACGCACATGCAATAACATTGGGTGTGGTTCATGAAATGAAAACACATCCAATGACATTGGTGGATCCATGTGTGGTTTGTGGAAACAACAGACATGCAATGACTCTAGCTGTGGTCTGTGAAAAGAACACACATGCAATGACACTGGTGGATCCATGTGTCGTTTGTGAGAAGAACACACATGCAATGACACTGGGTGTGGTTTATGAAAAGAGCACACATCCAGTGACACTGGTGGATCCATGTGTGGTTTGTGAGAAGAACACACATGCAATGACACTAGATGTGGTTCATGAAAGAAAGCATATCCAGTGACACTAGTTGTGGTTCATGAAAAGAATACACATCCCATGACACTGGTGGATTCATATGTGGTTTGTGAAAAGTATAGACATGTAAGGAAACTGGTGGATCCATGTGTGGTTTGTGAGAAGAGCACACATCCAATGACACTGGGTGTGGTTCATAAAAAGAACACACATCCAATGACACTGGTGTATCCTTATGTCGTTTGTGAAAAGAACAGACATGCAATGACACTGGTGGATCCATGTGTAGTTTGTGAGAAGAATACACATGCAATAACATTGGGTGTGGTTCATGAAAAGAACACACATCCAATGGCACTGGTGTATCCTTATGTGGTTTGTGAGAAGAACAGAAATGCAATGACTCTTGCTATGGTTCATGAAAAGAACACACATCCAATGACACTAGATGTGGTTCATGAAAAGAACACACATCCAGTGACACTAGTGTATCCATATGTGGTTTGTGAAAAGAACAGACATGCAATGACACTGGTGGATCCGTGTGTGGTTTGTGAGAAGAACACACATGCAATGAAACTGGGTGAGGTTCATGAAAAGAACACACATCCAATGACACTCGTGTATCCTTATGTGGTCTGTGAAAAGAACACACATGCAATGAATCTGGGTGTGGTTCATGAAAAGAACACAGATCCAATGACACTAGTGTATCCTTATGTGGTTTGTGGAAAGAACATACATGCAATGACACTGGGTGTGCTTCATGAAAAGAACACAAATCCAATGACACTGGTGGATCCTTATGTTGTTTGTGGAAAGAACATACATGAAATGACACTGGGTGTGGTTAATGAAAATAACAGATATGCAATGACACTAGTGGATCCATGTGTGGTTTGTGGGAAGAACACACATGCAATGACACTGGGTGTGGTTCGTGAAAAGAACACACATCCAGTGACACTGGTGGATCCATGTGTGGTTTGTGAGAAGAACACACATGCAATGACACTAGGTGTGGTTCATGAAAAGAACAGACATGCAATGACACTAGGTGTGTTTTATGAAAAAAACACACATGCAGTGACACTGGTGGATCCATGTGTGGTTTTTGGAAAGAACATACATGCAATGACTCTAGTTGTGGTTTGTGAAAAGAACAGACATGCAATGACACTGGTGCATCCATGTGTTGTTTGTGGGAAGAACAAACATGCAATGACTCTGGTTGTGGTTCATGAAAATAAAACACATGCAATGACACTAGGTGTGGTTCATGAAAAGAACACACGTGCAATGACACTAGTGGATCCATGTGTGGTTTGTGCAAAGAACAGACATGCAATGACTCTAGCTATGGTTAATGGAAAGAGCAAACATGCAATGACACTTGTGGATCCATGTGTGGTTTGTGGAAAGAACAGACATGCAATGAATCTACCTGTGGTTCATGAAAAGAACAGATATGCAATGACACTGGTGGATCCATGTGTCGTTTGTGAGAACAACACATATCCAATGACACTGGGTGTGGTTCATGAAATGAAAACACATCCAATGACACTGGTGGATCCATGTGTGGTTTGTGGAAAGACCAGACATGCAATGACTCTAGCTGTGGTTTGTGGAGATAACAGACATGCAATGACACTGGTAGATCCCTGTGTGGTTTGTGAGAAGAACACACATGCAATGACACTGGGTGTGGTTCATGAAAAGAGCACACATCCAGTGACACTGGTGGATCCATGTGTGGTTTGTGAGAAGAACACAGATGCAATGACACTGGGTGTGGTTCATGAAAAGAGAACACATCCAATGACACTAGCTATGGTTCGTGAAAAGAACACACATCCAGTGACACTGGTGGACCCATATGTGGTTTGTGAAAAGAACAGACATCCAATGACATTGGTGGATCCATGTGTGGTTTGTGAGAAGAACACACATGCAATGACATTGGGTGCGGTTCATGAAAAGAACACACATCCAATGATACTGGTGGATCCATATGTGGTTTGTGGAAAGAGTAGACATGCAATGATTCTAGCTCTGGTTCATGAAAAGAACACACATCCAATGACACTGGTGGATCCATGTGTGGTTCATGAGAAGAACACACATGCAATGCCTCTGGCTGATCCATATGTGGTTTATGACAAGAACACACATGAAATAAACTCTAGTGGATCTATCTTGGCATAATTTGATGTATGCCACGATGTATTTCATTGTACAAGACACTCCCTTTCGATTTTTGTACTACTCAGTTTTCCCTTGGCTTTTTGATACTACTCAGTTTTGCCCTTCCCCTCTCTCTCTTTCGTAGAAGTCCAAACATGTGCTCACTTTGTCTGCTACACCCTAATTGGTTGTCATAGTTGTCATGTGGATCGTGCGCACCAATCATGGATCCTGTGTGATCCAACGATGATTGTTGCACACGTCGTGCCCTTCATAGTACAGCGTGAGACATCACGGACGTCTCCCTCTACAAGAAGGAACATGATGTCGTCCATGGAAAAGGTCGTCGAGTGGTCATGTAACATTTAATCTAGTCTGCAAAGGCTACTGCTGCTACTACAACACATGCACAGGGCAACGGGGTCATCGAGTGCACGGTTGTCGACGGGACGCTGCAATTTATTGCCACTTGATTTTAATAAGACATATCCCATTTTTACGTAGCGCTCTAAATCTCACTTCCAACTGGGCCCTACCGCAAGTAACTTCCATGAGTCAAGGGCCCCCCTCGAGTAGATCTAATGTTGCTATAAATTGGTTTCGTGCCACTTGCATGCAGTAGAATCGAGGTCTGCCATGAGCGTGTTTTCAATGCAGCTCTAAAGTGGAGATCGTGGCTGTTTCAAAAAAAAGGGAACCCGAAAAAAAGGTGGAGATCATGGTAGCCCCCTGCCCCCGCCCACCACACGTGTCCACTCAAGGACTACGAACGGTTCGGTGTTTATAAACCTGCTCGGCCTTCTTCTTCCATGTGCTCGTGTCATTTCCCCCAAGCTGTCTAGTCCCAAAACCCCAATCTGCACCTACCACGCACGCCGAAGCTCCCTCGCTTGCACTACCTCCTTCCCTAGGTGTGCCATGAAGCGTACGCGTGGAGACGAGCCGGAGGTGAAGCCAGTTGAAGGCGCAACAGAAGATGGCTCGGTCGTCGCCAAGTAGGCAGACGCGTATTCTCCGGGCACGAATGTTGCTTGTCGCCATGCCGTCGAGGGTTCGAGCTCATCCATCCAGCCAGTAGCCATCGCCGCCGAGCAGCAGGTGGCCGACAATGTCGTGGCCGACAACGTCACGGTGCCAGCGGCAGATCTAGATGGGGGGTAGGCGGTAGGCAATCCGGTGCTCTACATCAATGACCCCATCTCCGTCCAAGAAATCTTCGACGCAATCGCGGAGAATGACGAGTTCAAGGAGGAGGTCCCTGATGAGGAGTCCGAGGTACTACATTGCTAGCTTCTCTAGTCGCAGCCACAGATTTCACTGTTCATACAAATGATTTGCTCAATCGTGTATAGATTCTTTTGCTCTTGAAGTAGGGTAGTATATATATGATTTGATTGGTCGATTGATGCATCTACCATGTAGTCACAAAACCCCAATCTGCTCATCTGCCATCTAGTTCAGTTTGCTAGTTGAGTGTTGATTTCGATACACAACATGCCTATAACATTACATTTCTATTCCTTACTGAGCCCAATGATTCAATTTTACCCCAAAATAGTGCAAGGGCATCTGATGGTGTCATTTTCTTAGGGATGGTTAGTGAGACTGAGGCAACAATGCACATAAACAATATAGGTTGTGATGTTGGTATTTTGGTTCTCCTACTCCATCTCTGAAAAAATGAGGCCCTAATTTTTTTCTCATATGGAACCTCTATATATAATCTTTGTATTGTTTCTGATCTATGAATGCGTCGTATGATGCATATGCATATCCCTGAATATTGTTTTGTATGATTAGATTTCAATTTCTTATTGTGGCCAATGATTCAAATTTGCCCCAAAGAGAGGCAGACACATTGGTGTCAGATTTTTTTAGGGATGAGTTAGCGAACCTGGGGCCATGTACAATATCAATATAAGTTGTGCAATTGTTACTTGGTTCGCTTACGCCATCCCTGAAGAAACTTATGAGGTCGCAATCTTTATCTACATTCATAGAACTATGATATTTGACTTATCTATTCCATGCATTCATAGTGTATAAGAATTACATTTTAGTTTGTCACCGAGGCCGATGATTGAAATCGGCCCCAAAAGAGTTCAAGGGGAGACACATATGATGGTGTCGTATTTTAGGGATGGGTTGGTGAACTTGAGGCAGCAATGCACACAAAGAATATAGGTTGTGCTGTTGGTACTTTGGTTCTCCAACTCCATCTCTGAAACAAATTATGAGGCCCTTGATTTATTCTCATGTGGAACTACATATATGATCCTTGAATTGTTTCTGATCTTTGAATGATTCGTATGATGCATATGTATATGAATGGCTTTGATCATAAGTATTTTTAACATGTACCTGAAGATTAATTGTTTGGTTTTTTAATTTATAATTACAATATTTAGGCTTGTTTTTGTACCTGACAATGTATATCCCTGAATATTGTTTTGTAGGATTACATTTCAATTTCTTATTGTGGCCAATGATTCAAATTTGCCCCCAAAGAAAGGCAGACACATTGGTGTTAGAATTTTTCAGGGATGAGTTAGCGAACCTGGGGCGATGTACAAGAACATTATAGGTTGTGCAATTGTTACTTGGTTTGCCCACTCCATCCCAGAAGAAACTTATGAGGCCCCTAGATTTATTCTACATACACTCTGATGCAATTAATTGTCATTGTGTTGAGATGAAATGATATATGAACTGATCAAACTATTGCTGAGATGCTTTCTCTTTGATATCCACGTATATATTATCTTACATGTAAATGTTGTTAATTCTTGAGTTGTAATACAATTCAATCATATGTATGAGTTAAAAGTTATGTTCTTAATAATCAATAGGAGGATGATGATGAAGTGGACGATAACAAGGAATCCAGGGACAACAAGAGCCTCTACGTGCTAAGGCGGTTACAATGTGGGCTAATCCGTTTCTATCGTAGGGGAGACTATTTTGCCCATTGTGTGGAAGAGCAATCAACTGGACCTCAATAGCATGATCCGGCACGCGGTGGGCATTGACAGAGGCGGAGGCAGAGGGCATAGGCCGATTACCTTGGCGCGGCACGCAACCTTTGGCAAATTCCTCCAGGATTATGTCAGGACTGGCATGTATCTCATCGACTAGGCTGTCCCTGCTTCCTGCTAATGCCCCTGCCCTGCTAGGCGTCTCCGTGTCCCGGCCTCCTGTTGTCGCCCCTACTTTTATTTTGTTTTAGTTAATTATTACCTATGTGTGGCATGTAAGCCAATATATTCGTGGTGTCTCTGGTGAACCTTCTATATTAATCTACTCCTTTATATGGAGTGTCTTAAAATTTCTAGTGTTCAATTATATTACTGATCATGCTCATGCACACTACAAAATATCTCTAGTGATCGATTATATTATAATTGTCAAGGAATACATCAACAAGTTAAATTGGTCGAAATTTTGTATTGAAGTAACTAAATGATTTCACATCGGCGGTGGACGTTGGTAGAAGCCGAAGGCATTATCCTAAGACCTTGGAGCGGCACATAGTCTTCAGCAAATTCCTTACAGGTTCAACAACGGGTTACCGCCGCCCAAATCCAAATTCGCTTACAGGTCCAACATGGCGGAACTTGAGCTACCACAGAGACCTCGGTAGAGGTGGCAGCATTGGTGCGGGTGCAACCACGGCGATTGTGAGCTCAGATTCTAGAGGAGGAAAACAGAACCGAGCATGGTCGACACGGTGACAGACCTCACCAGGAACCAATTCTCGTCCCCGCACCGTGCCATGGGTGCATCCATGGTAAGGGTGAGCTCCGACTCGGGATGGGGAGGAGAGCGGGGCCGAGCAGGTTCATCATGTCCCAGCTCTGCGCCATGGCTGCGACCACAGAATGCCTCTCCAGGGAAGAAGAAGACGCGTAATGGATGTAGGCGCCAACGCTGCAAGTCTACAGGGAGGAGAGCGAGGCCGAGCAGGTTCGTGCACGTCCCAGCTCCACGCCACGGCTGCGACGCCCCACAGATTGCTGGTCCGGGGAAGAAGAAGACGCGTAATGGATGCAGGCGCCAATGCTGCAAGCCTAATTGACACCTAAGCGACGGGAGCGACATAACAGCGAAAACTGACATGGGGGCCCAACTTGACAGCCGTTAGCCTGATATTTTGTATTGAAACGTAAAGTTGAATTCGTGCCGAAAAACACCCTCTGAGTATTTGGCACACCAACTGTAGTCATCGCGGCTGATTTCAGGCAACTTGGGTACCGCGTTGCCTAGGTGCCCCAACTTTCGGGCCACAAAATGATATTCTCCTCGTAGTGAGGTAAAGCTCTTACTCCTGCCGATCTATCTATGTGTAGTATACGGGCTACAATCGCTTCTGAAGCTGTATCTTCTATCTACCCTCTTAAATGAATTGAGACCACCCCTTGCTACGAGAACCTTGCCTCTCCTTATATAGGAAGAGAGGCAATAGTCTCACTGGCCAGTCTGGCTGGCGGGCCCCACAAGCGAGTCCCATCCGGCTGGTCATTTACAGTATCTGGTACACTTACATCCCATCAGAGTACATGCGATAGGGTCGTAGTGGGTATAGTGAACGCCGTGCGAGCCTGTCGTCAGCATCTGGCCACTATTCCCACGTCACCCAGCAAAGTATTCGGTATGGCTATGTAGTTGTGTGTCTTGTAATCATACCAGGGTGTACCGTGCACTGTGCATCATATCGCTCTGTCCTCCTGATTGAGTCCGGCTACGCTGATGTAGCCAGTCCCGTGCCTTGCTACTCCTCGTGGTTTCGGCTACCGTAAAGTAGCCGGTATGACTTGCACGTGTCCGGCTACACTCAGCCAGCCGGACGCGAACCGACTGCCGTAGTTCTTGTTTGGTTTGTGTATCCGAAGGTCATCCCCCCCACTAACCCCCGAGCGCGTGTAGATTTTGCCCTTAGGTGAAATGTGCGCACGCTCCTATCCAACTTTGAAATTCCTGGCCAGCTAAATCTGGCGGTTGCGCTACCTGTGACGTCAGTGCTGACGCCGACACACGCACACATGCCATCATTGCACTGTGGCGGGCAGCGTAACCTCCCGGGAATGCCTGACCTTGATGCTCTTGTAGAAAGAACTTGATGTTGATAAGTTTTCTAAGGTGAAAAGAGAGGGCGAAGGAGTACGTGCAGTCGAGCTGTGGACTTGTAAGGGTACTTCGAACTGGGTTAATAGACCTGCCCCCTGGTAAATCCTAAAGTAAGAACACTAGGATAGCGAAAAAATGTCGGGTGGAGTTACCTTTTCGAGGAAGACCCATCCCATGCAGTGAAGTCGTCCCATCGCACGTCGCCTCGGGAAACTGCTGCCGGCCTCTTCGATTTCTCCTCCGGGATTGTTTGTGCGTCCCGCGCCTGCACAAAGGATCCTGTGCGGTGGGGAGGGCGGTGTGTGGCTCGATGGACGAGCGTGGCACCACGGACAGTTGCGCTTCCGGGCCTTTAAAAGGTCGCTCGGGGAGGGCAGTTCCTCCTTCCGTTTGCTGCCTCCCTAGTCTTCCCCTACGCCCTTGCCTTCTCGCTCTGCCTCGTTTGCTCCTGCTGTTGTGGTTTGCCGTGTCGCCAGTTTAGCGTCGTCGGAGGTACGGGCCACCACCACTCCTTAGCCGGTGCGATGCCCAGCGAGCCGGAGATGGCCGCTGAGCGTGGACCTGGTGCAGGTCCTCCGTGACGGAGGAGCACATCGAAAAATACCGCGCCACCCGCGTGCTACCGCTGGAGACAGAGGTAGCGGTGCATCTCGCGCCGGTGGGAGAGGAGTCGCCACAACCTGCGGAGGGGGAGCGGGTGATTTTCCTGTCACACCTCACCCACCGCTTCGCGCTGTAGGTGCACCCCTTCTTCCTCACCTACCTCGCCTTCTTCGACCTCCGCCTCCACCACCTCGGCGCCAACGCTATCGGCACGTTGGCGCACTTCGTGGCCTTCTACGAGAGTTACCTCGGGGTCCAGCCGGATCTCGAGCTCTTCTGCCGGCTCTTCCGCGTCTTGCCGTAGGTCCAGTTCACAAAGGGGACACTGGTGACGTGCGGTGGCGCCTCCATCTTCTCCCGCACGCAGACTGGCTACCCCAAGTTCCAGCTGCAGGACACAGTGCGACTGTGGCAGCCGTCGTACTTCTACGCCCGCAACCTCACCGACAAGGACCGGATTGATCTGTCGGCTTTCTAGGACGTGGAATCTAGCCGGCAGCAATGGGATCTGAAGATCTACAAGGAGAAGACGGAGTCGAACGCGATGCTGCAGCGCATGCGCGCCCTCGTCAGTTGGATGCCCTGGCTGATGATGTCGCTGCAGCAGCGCACGCACAAGATGTGCTTCGACTCCGGTCGGCTAGACCCGACACGACTGTCCCGCCGTGATCCCCGCTACCACAACTTGATGGAGTGGGTGTGGACGATTACGAAGGAGCGTCTGCCGGAAGGCTGGAAGTTCGGGCTGGTACCCTATAGCCGTGACAACTGCGCGCCCCAGGTAAGTTTCTTGTCAGCCTGTTTTTCTGCTTGTGAATTTTTGTCGTCCGGCTAACCTCTTGCGCTTCTTTCTTCTCGGAAGATCTTCCCTTGTATCCTCCGGGAGGAGGGCGATACCCCCTCCAGAACTTCACACCTGACCTTCCTGAGCCACGCGCTCGTCGGTCCAATAAGGAGTCGGATGGGGATGGCGACGTCTTCCCCAGCCGGAACGACGAGCCGACCAACAGGCCAACGAGGAGGAGGCCATGCCGGCTCCGAGCCGGCCCGGCGCCGCACGGTGGATGAGAACTCCAGCCGGTCTGGTGCTGGAGGAAGCGGCTCCAGCCAATCTGGCGCCGGCGGGAGCAGGTCTAGTCGGCCCGCCATGGAGGAGCCGACCCCCAAGAGGAGCTGGACTGGCGCCCTTCCGCCCAGCTACCTTGGTTGCAAGAAGGGGCCGCCCCCGTGGTGCTGAGGTAAGCTATTCGCTAGCCCTTATGCCTTTTCCTCCTTTCTTTGTGCCAATTTTTCTATCTTTTGCTTATTTATCTTTGTTTCTTTCTTGTCTTCTGTTGTCTAGCATGCTGGTTTCCATTGGTGCCGCGAGCTTGGTGTGGGCGCCCACTAGCTCGCCGCCCCGTGCGCTGGACACCGCGCCACCTCCATCTACTCCCGCCCCTCCTTCGCCCAGGACACCATCCCCGCCGCCGCCTCGAGCTGATTCGGATGCCGCAGCCGGAGCAGGGGACGCTCCGCCGACCACGGTGGTGCAGCCAGAAACGGCTGTGGCCACTTCACAAAGTGGAGGTAGTTCCTCCGCGGCAGCGCGGAGGGCCGCCACCGGCAAGGAGCTCGTGGTTGTCACTGACAACAACTCCGATGACGAGCCTGGGGAGGAGTGGCAGATGGCGGTGGCAGAGGCGAAGGAGACGCTGGTCGCCAACGCCATTGGCGACGACGCCTCCTCTTCCACCTCATTGGCGAACCTTGCCGCCACTCCCGAGCTGGTGGTGATGGAGATCCGGCTGCTCAAGGCTGCAGCCGACAGCAACCAGACCTTGGAGAAGAACCTCGTAGCTACCAACGGGACCTCCTAGAGTAAGTCCCTTCGGCCAGATTCATCTGTCGAATACTTTGGTCTTTCCCTTCCTCCATTTTTTTGCTGATAGTCTGTGTCCGCAGCCATCATGGAGTGCGCTCAGCGGGAAATCGATCGCCTAAAGAAGGCGAACGACTGGCTGAGCAAGTACAATTCCACGCTTCGGCTGCAGAATAAGGAATGGCATGCCAAGATGGGCTCCTAGAGGCCACCGTCAAGGAGCGCGATGCCACCCTCGCCAGCCAGGCCCAAGCTTTTGACCTCCTCGAAGCCAGAACAAGGACCAAGAGAAGGAGGTCAAACAGCTAACGGTTCGGGAGAAGGCTCTGGTGGAGGAGCTGATGCAGGTCGGGCACACGGCCAAGGGTATGTTTTTCTCTGACTATCTTCGTCTCTCCGGATCCGGTAGCCAGATCTGACATTCCTTTTTTCTGACAGCATTTTATCCCAGTGTAGACCTGCTGGCGTATAACCGGCTGCAGGAGAACTGGCTGGGAGAGCAGCCGACCGCCCAAGAGTTGGTCGTCCTCCTTGGCGAGGAGGCCACCAAGCTTCGCCAGGCGGCTCAGGCAATCTTTACATTTCCGTGGCTAGACGCGCCGGTTCCGGAGACAATGGCGCAGCTAGCGGCCAAGGTGACGGAGGTGCCGACTACCGTCGATCATTTGAGGGATCTGGTGGCGGAAGCCAGGGAAGAAATGGCCTTGGCCCTGATGCTCTCTTGGTACAAGGACGCCCACGTTGAGAAGATCGACAGGGGCTTCCGTGCCGGCGCGACCTCGCCGCCATCCACCAGGCTCATCCGAAGCTCCAGGCCTCTGCCATCAAGATCGCCGATTACGCAGACGTCGACGAGGTCCTCATCGACTCGGAGTCAGCCGGCACACCTAATGCGAAAGCCTCGTCGCAGCCGACTGGTGGGGACGCCGGAGCCGGATCTGCGAACGCGCCTCCTCCGCCTCCCGAGACCGCTTCCATCCAGGATCCTCCCCATGGCAAGGGCCCTGCTGCCTAGACATAATCCCTGGAATGTCGGGTGGACTTGTATTTATCTTCTTTTGTTTGAACCTTGTCGTCTGTGCCGACTGTCCCTGATGCCGGGTGAACTTATGGGAGCTTGATCTCCCTTTTTATTCAATCGCACTTATTTGGCTTGCTTCTGTCTTGTGATTTTCTGTACGCTTCGAGTTTTTGATACTTTGTCGGTTGAATTTATCTGGCTACCTTCACTCGGCTGAACGCCTTTAGCCGGGGGAACTCCAACTCCAGTGGGGGCGCGCCAGCGCACCCACTGGGTGTAGCGCCGGAGATTCGGAGTAGTTGGCGTAGCCAGGTGCTTCGAATCTTCTTCTTCCTTTTCTTAAGTCCTTAGCACCATCCGGCTAGACGCCTCTAGCCTGTTAACGCAACCGGGAGATATCCGGCTAAACACCTTCAGCCGGGGGATCTTCAACTCCAGTGGGGGCGCGCCAGTGCACCCACTGGGTGTAGCCCCCAAGATTCGGAATAGTTGGCATAGCCAGGTGCTTCGAATCTTCTTCTTTCTCTTCCTGCCCTTGCCCTGACTTGGGCTCCAAATACCCGGCTAAACTCCTTTTAGTTGGTCGGAACTACATGGTTCCACTGGGGGCACGCGAGCGCACCTAGTGGGTGTAGCCCCCAAGATTCGGAGCACTTGATGAAGGCAAGGACTTCGAATCTTCCCTCTCCTTGAATTCTTACTCGATGTAGTCGTACAAGAACAAACACATATGCATACCCGCTCATTAATAGGTTAGTCGGTTAAGGTAGCGCTTATTAACCGGATGCAGAGGAGCTCCTGCACCCGGGCGTGCTGCCGGTCTTGCTCCTCGCCCTCCAGGTTGTGCAATTCATCTGCCGCGTCTCGCGCTGCGCGTAGGTACTTGATGGGTGTGCTATAGGTGGGCCGGAAGAGAGCAGCTAGCGGATCCGGCTCGCCATCCCTCTCCATCCTGCTTCCTAGCTCCCCGCCCGGTGCGGCACTTGTCCGCGCAGGCTCAGCTCCGCAGTAGCCGGAGTGTGGCCGTGCGCACGGTCGTATTCGCGCCGGGTGATCTCGATCTGCTTTTGGGTCACAGCCAGCTCCATGGCCTCATGCAGGAGAAGCTACCTCTCCATGGCAAAGTTGGCCTCCACCTCCTCCCGGTTATCCCCGAGGTTAAACGGCGTGAGGAGCCGGTCGATGGCCTCCTCCACCAGGTTCCTAGGCTACGGCGGAGCGGAAGTTCCGACCTCGTCCGCGCCCTTTTCTCGGGGTTGTCGATGCTGAGAGCTGGAGCTGGCCATCATCACCTCGGCGCCACGAGGGGCAACGGAGGTACCACTGCCGAGGTACAGCGGCTCTGTGATAGAAACGATCTCCCTAGGGAAACGCTCCGGCACGGTGGCGACGTAGATGGGGAGGTCGCTAAAAAGCAGAATAGAACTGTTTGCCGGAAACGTGGTTCCGGTGGAGCATGAAGCATTGCCGATGACGCAATCAAACTTGCTGAGCGTAAGCACTAGGCCAGAGGCAACGCGCTCACCGGCTGAAGTGCGGGGTCCCATGCGGAACGTGACTCCGGTCCAAGCCATCTTGCCCCACGGTGGGCGCCAACTGTTTTTGTATTAGGAACGGCAGTACCTAAACAGGTTAGATAGAGGTGTGGGGACTAGCAGGGAAGCTCTCGAAGGCGTCCGCTGGCGGGATTGGATACGAGCAAGTGTAGCGAGACACAAGAAGTACCCAGGTTCGGAGCCCTCGTGGTGAGGTAAAGCTCCTACTCCTGCCGATCTAACTATGTGTAGTATACAGGCTACAATCGCTCCTAGAGTTGTATCTTCTATCTACCCTCTTAAATGAACTGAGGCCAACCCTTGCTATGAGAACCTTGCCTCTCCTTATATAGGCAGAGAGGCAATGGTCTCACTGGCTAGTCCGGCTAGTAGGCCCCACAGGTGGGTCCTAGCCAGCTGGTCATCTACAGTATCCGGTGCACTTACATCACATCAGAGTACATGTGGTAGGGTCGTAGTGGGTATAGTGAATGCCGTGCGAGCCTGTCGTCAGCATCGGGCCACTGTTCCCGCGTCACCCAGCAAAGTCTTCGGTATGGCTGTGTAGTTGTGAGTCTTGTCATCGTACCAGGCATACCGTGCATTGTGAAGCACGTCACTCTGCCCTCCTGATTGAGTCCGGATACGCTGATGTAGCCGGTCCCGTGCCTTGCTGCTCCTCGTGGTTCCGGCTACCGTAAAATAGCCGGTATGACTTGCTTCTGTCCGTATGCACTCATCTAGCCGGCGTGGACCGAATACCGTAGTTCTTGTTCGGTTGGGGTATCCGAAGGTCATCCCCTCGACAAGGAGCAGGAGCAGGAATACAACCCTGCTTGGGAGGGACAGTAGTAGTAGCAGGGGGCCTAGGACCCATGGCCTAATCAGCCACAACAGGGCCTAGAATTTCAGTAGCTCAACCAACTCATTGGGGAGATTGACCACACTCTACAAGGAGTGAATGAAGATGTGAGTGCCTTAACTCAAAACTTCAGTCACTTCATGACCAACTTCCCCAATTACTACCAGCAGTATCTGCACCAGCCGCTGAATGATGGCAACAACTGAGCCTCACAATAGCCTAAGCTTGGGGGAGGTTTGAAAGCCTCCAGACCTTGCATTCATATTTTTATTTCTTCTTTTGTTTTATTTTACTTCATCAATATTGCATGTTTACTTTTAGTTTGCATTCCTAAACAAAAAATACAAAAATTAGTTGTAACTTTTATTGCAAATTCGTTTCTTTGTTTCTCTTCGAGATTGCTCAATTTTAGGTGACTTGGAAATAGGGAAATATAGAGGGGTTCGACTCAAGTACGAGAACGAAGCAAGCAAGAGGAGGTATCACATTCCTTTCATCACCTTTTCTGCAAATTTAAATTGATCCTACAATTATTTACTCGCTTGCACCTGAGTCACTCCCCACTTAGCTTGTTATCCTATAAATTATATTCCTTTGATATGTCTCCCTTTTAGCCTTGAAACTATGAGCAATGAACTTGGTTAAAAATATTTCCTACATTTTTACAACAAGAAAAAGCATCCAAACGATGACTTGAGTCCATGTTTAACCCAAAGGGTTTCATTTTAGAACTACTCCATCCCATTTGAGTTTAATGTAAATAGACTCGATAACACCCTTGAATGAAATTTTCTGATAAAATGGATGCTTTGACGTAGTCGAGATTATGTCACTGATTTTTGTAATAATTACCTTAAGATATTGCTTTACGTGTGTCATTGCAACACTGTCGTGCTCCATGGGGAACTATTAACTCTGCTGGCCAACGAACGATCTAAATATGGGAAACCACTTGATTTCGGCTATTGAGTTATGTAAACATCTGTAGCAGCAATGCTATGACAGGTAAAATTTGAGTCTCCTCATAGTTCCACGTTCCAAGTGAAGTTGTAGTACTCCTCTAACCCACTATTGCTCAACAATTATTTATTGGCATGGTCACGAGTGCACAACAAAGTGCCAATTAACATGTTAAAAACAGTGGCATGATTTCTCTATGAAAAACTGAAGTTTTTGAAAATCAAGGAAAGGAAAAAAGGTACTTTGAGAGTCTTGAAATTTTGACGCAGGAATATATGAGTTGTTCTTAAATTGAATGTTTTTGGTGCCAACTTGAGTACTCTTAATTGATTAAAGAAACATGAGCAAAAAGTTTTCATCTCTCAACAAAGAGGGACGCTAAAAGAATTTGTTTCACTTTCCTAGCTAAACTTTTGACACTTGCTCGGGTATATGATTTATTTGCTAGCAAGATATACGTGGTTATGAAGTGGACTCAGTGCAATCTTGTGAATACTTGTATGATCATGTTTAAGATTGCAGGAATTGTAAAGAAAAGAATTTGACACCAATTCGAGCTTGTAAGTTCTTTTATTTCAGTCTCGAATCTCTGCTATTCTTCCTTATTTTCTTGTCACTCGAGGGCGAGCAACATCTAAGCTTGGGGGAGTTGATAGCTGTGAGATTCGACACATTTTTGATGGTTTTTATTGATGGTTTTCTCTTGGATTTGAATGTTTTCTAGCTTTACCTAACGCTAATACTTCGGTAGCAATGAAAACTTGGTTTTTAATGTGTGTTTCAGGTTCTGAACATCAACAGAAGGTTATAACAAGAGAAACACAATATTCAGGCGAAAACAAGCAAGTATACTTTTGGAAGCAATCGAGGGAGGCATATAGAAGGTTTAACGAGCAACTATATGGCGGGAATATTTTCCGGCCATATAGTTCCCACCATATAGCTACCGCCGCCTCCGTCTTGTCAAAAGGGACAACTTTCATGAAGAGGCCAGATGTGAAATCATAACTTAGCAGCAACCATCCCATCCAGAAAGGAGAAAGAAGAGATCCGGAGAAGGAGAAGAAGACGTTCTTCATATCGCTCCACGATATTCGACCTCCTAGCCATTGATACCTTCGATCCGGATTACAGATTTAGTGTAGCTTCTTTTTCCCTAGTAGACCTAGGTTATCGAATCCTCGGGAAGCAAATGCGTAGTGAAATTACTTTAACGGACCTTCGGGATTTTTAGAATTCCTTTTGTGTTTTTACCGGACCAATAGCTTGCGTCTTTTTTTTGTTGTGGATGATGGAGAGAGAGGGCCTAGGGCATTCGGTTTCACCTGTAGTTGTGCAAAACATATGATGGGAATAAAAGATAGAAATAAAGTATGCATGTACGTGTTAGAGCAAGATAAATTATATGTGGGAAGTGCATCCATAATTGCTATTGCCTCTGCAACCGCTCATAGCAATAAGCTACTAGTCTAATCCATAGTAGAAATATAACTAATGATATGCATAGTGATGTCACCGTTAATCCCAAGTAAATCCCTCACATACAGCCGCACTACCCCTTCTGTCACTAGGGTTCCCAACCTGCAGATCAGTCATTAATCATACTCCCTATACCTGGCTTAACCCTCGAGGTCTTGGGTACCTAACAAGGTCTTAGATTGAGTAAAGAGAGGATACAATAATCATCATGTCATACAAACTAATACATGATCCCATCTATGATAAATAACATGCACAAACGCTACATGGCTAGGCCGAAGCCCTTAGCCCAAGGAGAATTACTCACACATAGAGATGAATCAACAATCATAAACATTGTATTGAAAATCATAAGATCGATAGCAATAGTCTTACAATGTCGCCAATCAAAGAAGAGATCTACTATTACAAGTGGTGGAATATGGCTATGGAAATGGAGAAGGGTTTTGAGATCTGGAGGCGGCTAGAGATCTGTGGTAGAGAATTTTGGCAAGGGTCTAGCTTATTTTCTCGTCGCCCGAGGCTTCTTTATATAGGGGTCCCTTCATGAAAGTTGTTTTGTTTGACCTAACGGTGGCGGCACCAACTATACGACCGGATACGACCGAAATTTTGCTCTGGTTGTATAGTTGGTCATTAAAGCGTCTGCCTCCGCTTTACGGCTCCTAGTTTCTTCTGGTTGTTGGAAATCTCATATCTTTGACTTTAATGTAGTGATTCCCATCTTTAAACAACATTATCTCCGCAGAAAAAATGTAAAATAAAGGATTGCATACCCCTCTGGATATTAGGCATTAGTGGCAGGGTTTAGAGAGATATTTCATCAAAAATATGAATAATATCCAGTTTAAATGTGGATGTAGATGGCTATATTTCAGATCCATCAACCTCCCCAAGCTTAAACTCGATCGTCCCTGAGCAAGAAAATCAAAATCTAAAAGGAACTTAGCATTTAAACTGAAATAATGAGATGGTGATCTTACTCATGATTGGTAGCTCATGTTTCCTCCACTTCAGAAATCTGAAAAACTTCAGCATAGATAGAGTAATGGCAAGCATATCATATGGGTTTTATGCATCCTTATAGTGCATCAAAATTATTGTTAACATGGATGATACAAATGAGTGAACTTTATTCCATGTCATGTAATCAACTCATAGGCTTGCCTTTCAAAAAATAAAGTATAATCATGTAAATTAAGAGTGTGAGAGTTGTCATGAAAAGTATATACACTAGAGTATCTCAATTCTCCCACATCAATAAATCAAGACCTTTCAAGCACTACTTTTCTATTCATTGTCCTTCAAGAATTTTAGTTTTTAAGTAATTGAGAGCATGCCAAAGATTTTTATTAGTTTATCGGGATGTGATGGACACTCGTGGCATCACTAAGGTTTTTGTTCCTTTTGCATAATGATTACTCATAACAACCAAAGGAGTGATTCCATCATGATTACAGCTACCCAGGAGTGCCAAGAATCTTACCCGCTATAGCGTTGCTGCTAAAAGTGTTTAATCAACTCATAGCCAAAATCTAGGAGTTTCCTCCATCAAGATCGTTCATAGGCCAGCGGAGTGGTTGGCATCCCATGAAGTTTGACACGCATAAAGATATATCATTCTTATGATTAACAAGTCAAACTTTGGCATGCTCACAACAACCGCTAAACATTAATTTAATCAAACAAATCCTTTTAAAGGGAGCTATCAAGTCAATCAACATTTTCAGTGGTGTTGAGTGTCTCTAGAAATAAACCTTCAAGACTAAGCACAACAACACCCACGCCTTCAATTGTGAGACTTTTTCTTATTACAATTGTTTAGCAATTTTTAGGAAAGACTTGGTTAATTACGGGAGTTGGAACAAACCTTGCCCAATTAAATACCCATGCAAATGAAAATCTTACTAAAATACAAATACTCACTCCACCAATATAATATCTCAGCATTTACTACTAACTAGCATGGGTTTCTCAAACTTCAAAAGTGGGGAGTCATAAGGAATACCTCTCATGTTTGGTTCCACTTCTCTCTTCCTTTTTTTATTTGCTTCTTGGAAACTCAAAGTCGATCACTCTCCTGCAAACATATGAAAACCTCGAGGTGGAAAGAAAAGAAAGAGGGAAAATAAGGAAAAATGGAGAAATATTTTTGTGGTTTTTAAGAGAGGGAGTTTAAAGAATAGAAAATTGGCGGCAAAGCTCGGCTAGAAAATCTCGAAAGCAAATAGAAAGAACTAAAAATAAGGTGTTGGGGAAACCAACACGAGTGCTTATAATCTCAAATAAAAACACAACCTCGAAATAAATAAAAGCAAATGAATGCCAAATAAAGATACATGAGGAAACTTCCCCAAGCTTAGGATTTTGTAAGCCCTTCAAATCATTGTGGTGGCGGGAAAAATTCGTTACTCCAGTTCGCGAATTGAGTTGAGAGGTTAGGAGTTGATTCTCAGAGGTTCAAAGAGAGTCTATGCATCCTCTCCAAAGTCCCTCCAAGTCCTTCGAAATCTTGGTATGTGGCAAACCGGGTTTGTGGCTGCTCCTCCTGGTAAGGAACTTCTTACTCCTCCTCTTGGTCCTCATCCTACTCCGGAATCTCCTCCTCGGGTTGGTGTTGCTCAACCTGCAAGTCATATAGCAAACATCCCTCCTCGATAGAGAACAAACCATTAGGCATAGGAGCGGGGTAGAGACGCCTAGCTCCAACAATATGCAGGTAATAAACACCACCTCTCCTGGTGAGCATTCCACAAGCTTTCAAAGTGGAGAAACCAACACGTCGCTCACCTAGCATGGGTTGCAACTCACCTAGGTCGATGCCTAGGGCAGTGGCAAGCACGGTGATGACTCCTCCACCTATGATTGGTCCTTGTCTTTGGGAGGCTTGGTGCTCCAAGTAGCGCAAAAGGATGGCGCCTAAGTTCAGTGACAAGCCGCAGTTGATGTAAGCAACCTTTGCAAGGACTAGGATGTCCTCCTCGTTGAGCCTCATGAATTCATTACGTGCCTGCAAGGTGTTAGCAATAACATGGAACAAATAGCGAATTGCAGGATGTTGTATATTCTTCCCCTTGTTCACTCTAGTAGTGAAACTCATTCCATTATAGTATTGTTCAGGGGTAGGTTCTAAGCCAGTAAAGGATACGCATAGGGCATTAACATCATTGTTTGGCAAATTAAAACATGTGCACCATTCATCTAAAGTTAAAGTGTAGTTGTTGTTCATAAGTCAGAAAGAAATAGTGTCCTCTCCTTGCCATTGTTTAACCGTGCTATGCAACAAACTTAGGAATTCAATGGTTAAGCAGCGATAAGTAGGCACATCATTATACATAAAGTGTTGCATGCCAGTTCTATTGCAAAGTAAATTGAAGTCATCATAAATACCGAGTTGGTTAAATATAATGGGGAAAGCCCACTTGGTGGCCTTTACTTCGCGGTTCTTGATCTTGTCAAAGCGCTCATGTTGGAGCTCATTCCTGAACCATATCCCCATGCGTTCTTGAGCGACGGTCCGAGAAGCGCTAGCGGTGGCACGATCATGAGTTTGGCTCCATGTGTTCATCATCTAAAACATTGAAGAAATACAAAAATAAAACTTTTTGATCCAACAACAGTAAGTACACCATATTCCTCATCATAGCACACTAAAGAATCTCCTCAAAATAATAATCTAGGCAAGAGAATCATGGCAATAGGTTCATAGTATGTCTTACCCTAGATTGATAATGGCAATAGATTAAAGATGAATTTACAAAAAGTAATTGGAGGATCAGAGGAGAAACATACTATAAATCACTTGTGTGTGAGGAAATCGAATGAAATTGAGTAGAGATGAAGATCTGTAGAGGGTTTGAGAGAGTTTGGAGGTAAAAGAGAGAAAAAGAATTGAAGTTTTGGAGTTGGAGGTACCTTCCCGTGAGATTTTGTGGTCGGGCGCAACTATACAGCCGGAACAATGCGTTCCCACCGTATAGTTGGCCTTCTGTCAATTTTTGAGGGTTTCCTCCTGGCGGCGCAGCTATATGTGCGCAACTATATGACCTGAACAAAATGTTCCTGCCGTATAGTTGGTCGTCAAATTGTCTATCCATGGGAACAAAGATATACAAAGGCATAGATATCTATACGACCGGAACTAAACGGCTGGAATATTCCCACCGTATAGTTGGTCATTAAACACTCAGTACATTTTAAAGAAAAAAATTTGATGACAAAGAATTCTATACGACCGGAACTATACGGCCGAGATTTTTATTCCCGTCGTATGGTTGGTCATTAAACTCTCTATATGCATAATTTTTTTCTTTTTCTTCAAAAATTACTTCTTTTCCTATGACTTAGTGGTATACCTTGTTTTTGACAGAAAATTGACAGTTAAAATTATCAACCAACAACAGCATGCATATAGCAGAATTTTAAGTACTACTGAACTTCTTCTCCTCAAATGGAGTTTTCTAGCACTCTTTATTAAACATAAACTTAAACTTAAAACTTAAAACTTAACTCAAACCTTTATTTAACATGGGTTGCCTCCCATGGAGTGCTCTTTTATGGTCAATAGCTTGACCTTGACGTTACTCACTTGGGCAAGATGAGTGGAACACCCACTCCAAAGTAGTTGGCCTTCAAGGTGATGGCCTCCTTCTTGTCATGTTTGGCTTTCTTTTTCCTGGGGAAATGGATAACAAAAGGATCCCGCGAAGGCAATTGCAGCTTCATGTTCCCTTCATGGAGGTTAATTAAATCCTTTATAGTTCTCAAGAAAGGACAACCTAGTATGATAGGAGCAATAATATCTTCAAGCATGTCAACAATAACAAAGTCAATTAGAGCAGGATAGCCTTTAATGTAAACTAAAGCGTTCTCCCTAATTCCTACAGCTTGTTTATAAGTGTAATCTGCAAGATGTTGTTTTAGTTCAGTGACTTCGAAAGAGCAAAGATTTAGCTTGTTAAAAATACTCTTTGGGATTGTTGAGACGCTTGCACCTAAATCACAAAGTGCAGCTATCTCATTAGTCCCAATCTTAATTTTAATTGTGGGCTCAAATATATCATCTAGTTTAACAGGTAACTTTTCAACAATTTTCTTGTGTTCCTCCTCAAGCTCGCGTACCTTAATCACTACTTGATCAACAAAGTGTTGATACAAGGCTTCATCGTTACCTTCACTTACCGGAATTTTGATATTGATCCTCTTTACGAGGTCTTCGTTGGTGTAGCTTGGTGAAGGGGCATTGCTATAATCAAGCTCTTAACACTCCTCCCTTTGGATCCTCATCATTTTAAGTTCTTCAACAGGATTGGGCTCACCTTTACCTGCAAATTTAGCTAGAATGAGAGTTTGACTCTCGGTTCTCTTACCTAGCTGTGCCTCAACGATCCTCGTTCTTTCTTGGAGGGCCTGCAAATCATTTCTCAAACTAACGGCTTGGTTAGACAATTTACCAAGCATAGCATCATGGTTCTCCATTATTTTAACAACAATATTGTTCTATTCATTTTGTGAGTCTATAAAAGACTTAAGTGTTTCTTGGAGACTACCATTACTAGTTCCAATACTATTAGGATTACCTACCGGACTAGAATATTGTTTCTGAAATTTAGGATTATAATTCTTCTTCCAAGCAGGGTTATAATCATTACGAGCTATGAAGTCTATTTCTTTAATAATTGTTTCAGGGATATCTCTTACATGGGTTTCCTTACCTTTCACGACTAGTATGAGCTCATCCAACTTAGCATTGAGTTCTTCATTTTCTTGTGGTGAGATGGAGTTCACCTTCTTTGTGTTTGATCTATCCACATGCCATTGAGCATGGTTGTCTTGCATATTGTCTAGCTGCTGCTTTGCTTCAGTAATATGTTTACCCATAAACGTTCCTCCAGCTATAGTACCAAGCATAGACTTAGAGACAAGATTAAGAGCATTATAAAATAAATGGAGGATTAACCAATCATCCATCCCATGACTAGGATAGTTTCTTAAGCATTCTTTCATCCTCTCCCATGCAAGCGCTAGTGGCTCACGCTCTTCCTGTCTAAAGCCAGTAATATTAGATCTGAGTTGCATAGTCTTTGTAGGTGGGAAAATTTTAGTCATAAATAAAGAAGTACATCCCACCCATGATGTAATAGTATTTCTAGGCAAAGATAGCAACCATTCTTTTGCTCTCCCTCTTAGAGAGAAAGGAAATAGACGCAATTTGACCGCATCGGGGTCAACGTCTTTTATACGCATCATATCACATATTTTAGTGAAAGTATTCAAGTGCATACCCGCGTATTCAATAGCAGAGCCTCCAAATTGATTCTGTTGAACCAAGCTTAAATAATGGGGCTTAATTTGATAGTCATCAGCAATAATTGTTGGCTGAGTAATAGGAGTACGCAAATAAACATTGTTGGGAGTAGCAAACTTCCCAAGGTTCTTTTCAGCCATATTTTCTATGTTTTGGTGTTTTCTTAAACAAAGAATTATAATAGTAAAAGCAAGAATTTAAAGGCTAACTAATTGTTTTGGTTTATCAAATAAAGACTGAAAGCAAACTAACAAAATTAAAAACAAGAATTAAAACTAGCAAGGTTCCTAATACCCTCACCAGGGTAGCTATTGCTTCCCCGGCAATGGCGCCAGAAAAAGGGTTGATACCTTTGATCCGGATTATGGATGTAGTGTAGCTTCTTTTTCCCTAGTAGACCTCGGGTATCGAATCCTCGAGAAGAAAATGCGTAGTGAAGTTACTTTAACGGACCTTCAGGAGTTTTAGAATTCCTTTTGTGTTTTTACCAGACCAATAGCTTGTGTCATTTTGTTGTTGTCGATGACGGAGAAAGAGGGCCTAGGGCGTTCGGTTTCACCTGTAGTTGTGCAAAACATCTGATGGTAATAAAAGATAGAAATAAAGTATGCATGTACTTGTTAGAGTAGGATAAATTATATTTTGGCAGTGCATCCATAATTGCTATTGCCTCTGCAATCGCTTATAGCAATAACGTACTAGTCTCATCCATAGAAGAAAGATAACTAATGATATGCATAGTTATGGCACTAATAATCCCAAGTAAATCCCTCACATACATCCGTACTACCCCTTCTATCACTAGGTTCCCAACCTGCAGATCAATCATTACTCATACTCCCTATACCTGGCTCAACCCCCGAGGTCTTGGGTACCTGACAAGTCCTTAGATTGAGGCAAGAGAGGATACAATAATAATCATGTCCTACTGATGGCCCAAAATATATTCGAGCTCGTTGGGGAACCCCAAGAGGAAGGTATGATGAGCACAACAGCAAGTTTTCCCTCAGTTATGAAACCAAGGTTATCGAACCAGTAGGATCAAGGAAACACCTCCAAGGTGTTGTTTCCAAATTGGAATCCTGCACAACACAACCACAGAACTTTGCCCCCAACTTACAGTGAGGTTGTCAATCTCACCGGTTTTACTGAAAACAAAGGATCAAACGTATTGTGTGGAAGATAGTAATAGCTTGCAGAAAGTAAACAGAAAACAGTAAATAGCTTTGTAGATTGATGGTAAAAGAATGGAACGGGGTCCATAGTTCACTAGTGGTGATTCTCTGTAAGATAGATGACATGTTGGGTGAACAAATTACAGCGGGTCAATTGATAAACATCGAGAAAGCATACATGCATATACTAATCATCTTGACTCCTTTTAGATTTGATTGGGCATTACAACATTATACATAGACTGTAATCCAACTGCATCTATGACTAATAATCCACCTTCAGGTTATCATCCGAACCCCCTCCAGTATTAAGTTGCAAGCAACAGATAATTGCATTAAGCAAAGTGTGTAAAGTAAACAATACGATTGTTCAATGAACAAAGGATTGTTGTTTTCTCCCTAGTAGCAATAACACATCTAGTACCTTAGAGATTTCTGTCACTTCCCCAGATTCCTAGAGGCATGAACCCACTATCGAGCATAAATACTCCCTCTTGGAGTTTCTAGCATCTACTTGGCCAAGATAGTTACTAACAACGGAAAGCATGCAAGATCACAAATAACAAAGACATGATAGAATAAATAATCAATTTGAAATAGCATCTCAATATCCATCGGATCCCCGCAAACACAACATGTAGGATTACAAATAGATGATATTGAGCATGAACGGAGCTCACAAGATCTAAACATGGTAGCACAAAGGAGGAGAACCAACCATCTAGCTACTACATGGACCAGTAGTCCAGGGATGAACTACTCATGCATCACACTGTAGGCAGGCATGGTGATGAATAAGGGGTTGTTCATCTGCGGTACCAAAGTTGGCAGGCCAGCGCATGGCGGTACCTAAGTTGCCTGAAATTACCGCGTTTCGAAAAGTTGGGCCGCCAACTACTGAGAGGGGCCATTTCGAGGCAAACTCATCTCACCCCTTCCAAATTCAAACATTCCGTTAAACTGCCCCATGAAGTAGACAGTCGGGACCCTCATGTCGGTCATCTGTCCGTGACGCGGGCGCAAACGCGGCAACCTCTTAGGCAAATCGAGTAGCTAAGTGGATTGGATGTGTTGACCAATTTCACAAATCCATTTCCAGCTTTCCCCTAGCACCGGCGGCGTCGGAATGCACCCTCTAGGCAGGACGATCCCTTCGGACATTTGACTTCTGGCGCCAAGTTGCTACGCCCAGTTGCTGCACCCAGTCACTGATCCCGAGCTCCAATGGCGCATGCCATAGCCGCCGTTGCGAGGCTCTAGCCTGCCTCCGCCGCCGACGAGCCGAGTAGCTCGGAGGATGGCAGATCCTAATATCAAGAAAGAAGTTCTGTCTACAAGCGGGTGCGCTACCCTTCTCTTTGTTATTCGCACTAGTTACAACTTCTAGCTGGCTACTGAACCTCAAATTGTTTGTTAGCCAAACGCTGACAAACATATTTTTTCCACAATTTTCTGTCAAGTGGGATCTGCCCGGACCCCCCTTACCTGGTTACGGTAGTCCTCTATAGGTACGGCTCTAAGGGCAAGAGGTATGGACACCATTGTTTCACGATGGAAGAAGCGCATGCGCAGATCTGTACTATATCTGGTATGGTTGATGCTCTGCATAATCATGTTGAAATATGGCCGAAGGAGACTGCAAAGTTCAGCTTCATGGATGAACGTGGCATCATGGTTCCTATAACGTGTGACAGTCAGCTAATTGGGTTGATGAAAAGGTATGCTTCGGCTGCCATGTTTGAGCTGAAATGTGACGTACTAGATGTGGAAGCTGCTGCAACTGGGAGTCGCCCTTCTATTCTTGGACAGGGTGGTTGCTCGAACCCAATTAGCTCCTGGTAAGGAAAGGTCTCTTGGGGTTCGCATGTTTGTGCTGAATTGTAATTTTTGTTTTATTTACTCTGTAGATATTGGGCAGTTATGCAACAGTCTTGTTTCTTTGACAGGAAGTGCCGCAAGGTTAGAAACATGACTGCCGGGTCAGTCATTTTGCTGCCCGAAGAAATTAAAAACGAGTGGAAAGATGTCATTTTGCTCCCGAAGAAATTAAAAACGAGTGGAAAGATGATGATGGACACGATTCTAGTGCCCATTGTCCCGGCGATGCAGAGTACGTGAAGCTGAGAAAATTGGCACCGAGGAAGAGGAAGAAGGCAGGAAATGAAGAAGCCATTGGACGTGAAGGTTTGGCACCAGGCTGCGGAAGAAGGCTGCTGGCAATGAAGATGCATAGTAATGTGTTGAACTTGAACCTATATATGTAATTCTGTTAAATTCTAATCGCTCTGTGTGTGGTACGTTGCTGGGCGAAACAATCTACCCACGTTCTCTGAGTAAAATATACCGCGACTTAGGGTTTGGAAACGCCCGAGTCAATATTGAATCCGAAATTGTGATTGTGCCATTGCTATCTGAAAACAAGGATCCAACGGTTCCACGATTGCTGAGACGCAGGAGGTCTCCAAATACGACGGAATGTAAGTGGCACAGAAATAAATTATTTAAGCTGCCACACTCCACGAAGCAGCAACTTATTTCAGATGCTGCACAACAACGTGGCAACATAAATAGCAATGTTCTCACCGATAATGCCCAGATGAGGAGGAAATCGATACCACTTTCTGGCCTAATCTTGAGCCCGTCTATCTCACCGCCTCTCTGCTCCTGCATCCCCTGCATCTGGCGAAGCTCCCGGATCTCTAGTAACCGGGTTTACGTGCTTCCACTTTATAAATTGTGGTTGTGTCATTTGCATGCGGCACAATCCACGTAGATTACGTTTAAACAAACCACCAATGTTAGAATACACTAGTAGAAAATGTGTCTTTGGTCCACGGTCACGTTCCCAATCCGGGACAGAGATCTAAATCGAGGCAGAATTTGATCTAAATCACAAATTCTTCCACAAATTAATTGAGACAGAGATCTAAATCGAGGCATTTCATTACTTCAACCAGAAATTCTTCTAAACAAAGGTGTGATTCACATACTACATTAATTCAACCACTAGTCAACAATTTCACTTCCGCTGCAACTGTCCTCCGAGCCACCGGCTTCCTCGTCGCTGTCGGACGGAACCACCACGATGTCCGCATTGTTCGCGAGACAGGGCACCTCTTTGCGTCGAGCGGCGGTGATGACGGTGTACTTGGTACGTCTAGGGACGGACCAGAACCTCTCCCGCCCTTCTCGGTTGCGGAGATCCTGGTGCACCACGCGCCCGTCAACGATGCGGTTGCCAATCTTAGCCTTCCGCTCCTTCTTGAACAACACCGGCCAACACGGGCTGGCCGTCGTGTACCGGGGCAGCGCCCTCTTCCACATGGGCATCTGGCGGCGGCGCTCCGCGATTTCGCTCTCCATCTCGGCTTGGCCAGGGAGCGGAGCCACCTGCACCCCCACAGAGCTGATGCGCCATCCGTGGGACACCTTCGCGGCTGGCGGCGCGAGGATGTCGAAGTTCGTGAACATCACCGCCTCGTACAAGTTTAGATCGGGCATCTCCATGGCGGCGCGGTGGATATTGGAGAGGACGAGGGGATGGACGATGAAGCAACGCGCTGTGTCGCCTCCTATTTGTACACGAGGACGACGAAGCGACGGGCGGAATATCCAAGGGGCATTGGGCAGACAAAAGAAGTAATGCGGGGTTAGACAAAAGAAGTAATGCAGGGTCAGAGCAATTTTTTTCCTCCCTGGAATCTGGGACCAATAGTTCAGACCGCTAGGTCAACAAGTACAAATATTACAACTTAAAAAGGCACAGAGCTTAAGCTAAATAGAACTAGTTATCACACATCTCCCTGATCTTCCTAATCTTGGCCCGATGCGCATCTTCCTGCGAGAGCAAGGATCAAATTGTCTGGTCCTTCCTTTTAGCATCTTCCTTGCATAGCTTCAATTGTTTCTCTGCATTTTTCCTCATGCACTTGTCAATACTCGTAGTTGTGTACTGCAAGACATTGGCCTGGTGGAGATCATTCCTTGCTTGAGTCAGTTCTTGCTCTACTTTAGCCTTTAGGGCCAACGCCGCGTCCGTCTCCTTCTCGACTTTGATAACCTTGTCTTGCACCCACCTGAGATCTCGCTTATGCTTGGTCGTGTCAACTGGTTCCCATAGCTTCGTCTCAACACTGTCAAGAAGTAAGCTGAATACAGATTCTTTCAACTCGACAGTCATTTCCCATAGTTTGTCCAGTGTTTTCTGCATTGATTTGGGCCACTCTGGATCTAACCATTTGACAACACCGCAACTTCCACCTTGCATCATTGCACGATGTCCTTGACACCGTAGAAACCTCCTGCCTACGTTTCATCCTTCGAACGCAACAAATTTAGTGGGCACATATTCATGTTTACATACCAGAGCATGGTCTTCATCCGCTAAACCGTGATAGTCAGAGTCATACATCGTCTGGTTGGCCTAACACATCATACGCGCATGAGTAAACAGATTAGATCTAGCTCAAAAAAAAGATAACTGGCCACAGATGATAGAAATAGAGATGAGACGACTCACATCGAAATCATCGTCCCTATCGTCACGACGCGTTTCCTCGTCGTCTCCCCTTGAACCCATGGCGAGAGGGGACGGGGGATGGCTGCCGGAGATGGGATTGGGATGAATGCACCGTCGGCTTGCGGCTACGGCAGGATGGGAGTGAAGTGGGGAAAGTGGCTTCGAGGGTAAGGAAGAGAAGTACAGGGAGGAAGGGAAGTAATGGGGACGTGACACTTGGATGTGGCCCACTGAACTCGTGAGACGTGACACTCGCAACAGGGGAGCGCCTGGTGTCACCAGTTTGTCCAGAGCAAGCGTGGCCAATCATGCCGCAGAACAGCCTACTCGCAGATCGCTCTCATGAAGACCATCCCAATCATCCAAGCGCCCCAATCGAACGTTATGTAACAATCGTCAAGCAGAACAACTGTGTTAGGGCGTGCCTTCTAGAACACTCGGTCTAACGGCTACCCATGCAATGACACTGGTGTATCCATGTGTGGTTTGTGAAAATAACAGACATGCAATCACACTAGGTGGATCCATATGTGGTTTATGGAAGTAACAGACATGCAATGACTCTAGCTGTGATTCATGAAAAGAACAGACATGCAATGACACTGGTGGATCCATGTGTGGTTCATGAGAAGAACACACATCCAATGACACTAGTGGACTCTTATGTGGTTCATGAAAAGAACTGACATGCAGTGACACTGGGTGTGGTTCATGAAAAGAAAAGACATGCAATGACACTGGGTGTGGTTCATGAAAAGAACAGACATGCAATGACTCTAGCTGTGGTTCATGAAAAGAACACACATGTAATGACACTAGGTGTGGTTCATGAAAAGAACAGACATGCAATGACACTGGTGGATCCTTATGTGGTTCATTAAAAGAACAAACATGAAGTGACACCGGGTTTGGTTCTTGAAAAGAACAGACATGCACAGTCACTGGGTGTGGTTCATGAAAATAACAGACATGCAATGACTCTCGCTGTGGTTCATGAAAATAACACACATGCAATGACACTGGATGTGGTTCATGAAAAGAATAGACATGCCATGACACTAGTAGATCCTTATGTGGTTTGTTTAGAGGAACAAACATGCAATGACACCGGTGGGTCCATGTGTGGTTCATGAAAAGAACAGACAGGCAACGACATTGGTGCATACTTATGTGGTTTGTTTAGAAGAACACACATGCAATGACACTGTGTGTGGTTCATGAAAATAACAAACATGCAATGACATTAGTGGATCCTTATGTGGTTTCGTTAGAGGAACAGACATGCAATGACATCGGTGGATCCACGTGTGGTTCATCAGAACAACACACATCCAATGACACTAGTGGATCCTTCTGTGGTTCATGAAAAGAACAGACATGTAGTGACACCGGGTGTGGTTCATGAAAAGAACAGACATGCAATGACTCTAGCTATGGTTAATGAAAAGAACACGCATGCAATGACACTCGTGGATCCTTATGTGTGGTTCATGAAAAGAACGGACATGCAATGACACTGGTGGATCCTTATGTGGTTTGTTTAGAAGAATACACATGCAATGACACTGGGTGTGGTTCATGAAAAGAACAGACAAGCAATGACACTGGTGGATCCTTATGTGGCTTGTTTAGAGGAACAGACATGCAATGACACTGGGTGTGGTTCATTAAAAGAATAGACATGCAATGATACTTGTGGGTCCTTATGTGGTTTGTATAGAGGAACAGACATGCAATGACACCGGTGGATGTGGTTCATTAGAAGAACACACATGCAATGACACTGGTGGATCCTTATGTGGTTTGTTTAGAGGAACACACATGCAATGACACAGGTGGATCCTTATGTGGTCTGTCTAGAGGAACACACATGCAATGACACCGGGTGTGGTTCATGAAAATAACAGACATGCAATGACTTATGTGGTTTGTTTAGATGAACACACATGCAATGACACTAGGTGTGGTTCATGAAAAGAACAGACATGCAATGACACTGGTGGATCCTTATGTGGTTTGTGAGAAGAACACACATTCAATGACACTAGTAGATCCTTATGTGGTTCATGAAAAGAACAGACATGTAGTGACACTGGGTGTGGTTCATGAAAAGAACAGACATGCACTGACACTAGGTGTGGTTCATG
>OU342745.1:219517878-219563131 GCA_910589775.1 Avena eriantha
GATTCATATTTTCGAGTAGAACAAGGATCTACAATAATATTGCTGTTTTGTCATAGCAATATTGCAGTAGGATTTTAAAGTTTAGATTAGAGTATTTTAATGCTAGAAATTTATCCGTAGCTCCGTTTTAGTTAATTCTTGTTGCGTTGGCTTTGTTTCGACAATACCTTCTGTAGAAAATTATCATATCATGCTTAGGGTGTTCAGATCTGTCACGAGGTAGATTGGAGTTGTAGATCTAGTATTGAGCTTGGTTAATTAGGGTTTAACCCAAAATACTTAAAATCTGTGGGGAATTAATTCTAATGACATCCCCAACTCAACAACACCCCTGAATAAAACCCTTGGTCAAATTTGAATCCATCTTGCATATTACCATGTTGCTTGCATGCATAATTGACCTCGTGACTTGTTTTGTGCAAATTGTGATTGGATCCATGTTTGTTTCGTTAGATTGCTCGGAGTGCGCTGAGGAGTACTGTTGTGTAGATTGCTGCTCGGATCAAGGCAAGTTACACCACTTGTTCATGTTTATGTCCCAGTTTTGACTATGCATGTTTTACTCTTCAAATTCTGTAGTATGCATGTGTAGGGTTTTGGTAGAATTTCTTAGTACTATTTTGCAAGTACGGTTTTGTAGTATGCCATGAGTAGCTCTATGCTTAGGATTTCTCATCCCAATAGGTTACCTTGTTTTTCTAAGTTGCTTGCTATGCTATATACTTATATATATCAAGTACCGTGGGAGGGTTCGAAAGACTCAAGAATTTTATAAGTATGGGAGATCTCTCGAGCAAACTTTTCTTCTCCAAAACCCCTTCAAAATAAAACTAAGTTTTCTTCTGGGCGGAATGGTTGTCGGGACAAAGAGTGGGATTTTGGTGGAGGATGGCCGCCCAGGAATCAAAGAAGTCTGCCATGTTTCAGAATTCAGAAGCTTCCCGTGCAACCACAATACATATGGGCTCTTTCTTGGCTTAGTACTTAGTGGGAAACCTCACCGGGGGTACCAACATTTGGTGGTTTTTGGCCCGGTTGGATCCAGCTGGTAGAGGGGCTACTAAGGGAAGGCTTCGCCATGGTCTTGCCCGTAATAGGACTTGATCGTGGATTGTGGGGAAAGTGCACAACCTCTCGAGAGTATTGCAATCTGATCGATCAGCCGTGTTCAGGGAAACAGAACAACTTTGAGCATCTGAAGGATGGAGCCTCTGAAAAATCTTCCTCTCTCTTTTCCAAACTTAACGTTTTATAAACCCCAAGGCATCAGTAATATCGCCATTGGGTGGGATTTAGGAAACTTGGTGCATAATATCCAAGTGCTAGGTTGATTGGGCACTTGGTGAGTAATATCCACGTGTTCCATTCGACCCTATACTATTTATCAAAGTTTACAAAGTAGGGAAAACTTGCTTCCTCTTTTCTTATTACACTGATAAAATTGGCTTTACGCAAATGAACCCCAGAGCCTACTCTTAGCCTTGCATGTAGAGACAGTCTTACTCTTTCCTTGGTGTAATTTTCCAATACATTCAAAGTATTGAACCAACTTGTTGGATGCACGTCTTATGTGCAGAATCCGAAGATTGAAAGGTGCGTAGGGATCGCGGGTCTTAACGCAGCTAGCCTGAGGCGTTGATGGACTCAAGTTTTACTTAGTTTCCGCTGTTCTATTTGAGCTAGCTATAAGCTATGCAAGTTGTAATACATATACTATGGATTATTCGTGTAATAATGACTTGTGTTTTACATGATATTCATCAACTGTGAAGTGCTAGCTATTGATCCAGGGACTAGCATGTTAATCACAGGGACTTAGGATCCTTAACGATCCAAGGTCGCAACAGATGGTAACAGAGCACAAAGTTGCCTATAGGATGTGACCCCTAGGATTGGAAACCACCTTTACCATGTGTGTTCTTGCTTTCTATATTCTTCTAAGTTATTTGTACTCTTCTAGTATTTCTCTTCCTTATCACCCTGTGCCTAATTTTCTATCTCCTAACCTAAAGATGACGGCCTTCTACTACGACACCGCCGAAGGCATCAAGTGCCTGCGCTTCGGGGAATGCCTTCTGGACATCATCAAGACGTTGCAGTTACCCATGCCGTCAATCAAGGGAAGCGAGTTGAGGAAGATGCACAAGGAAGGATGCTGGGCGATTGAAGTCATCCAACCAGGGCGCAGTCAAATAGAACCCAAGACAGAGGCCATTGTACTCAACGTCACCAGCGACTCCAAGGAGAAGGGACTTAGCATCAGCTTGCAGGAACTCATTGGACGCCTTTGCGGATGCCACCATGAGGAGGTTGAGGGCCACTACATCAAACTCTTTGGAAGACGTGATGAGAAGGGAGTTCCAATCGAGTTAACCCCGAAGGAAAGAAAGACATGCAAGCATCGAAGAATCCAATATCAAGACTTGGAGTTCCACATCAATGACCTTCAGAAGGGGAGCTGCCTTGAGATCATGAGGAATGACGAGCTTTGTGCCCTAGTCAAGGAGAAGGACGAGAAGATCGAAGAGCTGGAAGAGAAGATCAAGTCCCTAGGAGGGGAGCTCACCGCCCAAGACAAGAGGTTTGCTAATCAAGAGAAGAGGGTGCAAGATAAGAACAAGAAGATTAGGGAGCAAAGTCCAGTGCTCGCAAATTACGAGATGGAGTTCAAGAACTTTGCCACCATGTTGAAGGACCTACGAGCAGCCAAGAGGAGCTTGGAGGAGAAGATCACGCCCGTGACTATGGGGTCAAGTTTGATCGAGAAGCTACAGAAGGAGAAGAAGGAACTCCGAGCGAAGCTGGAAGCTGCTACTCAGGAGCTGCAAGAGGTGAAGGAACTTCAAGGGAGGCTCGAAGCTGCAACACCGGAGCCACAGGAGGTGAAGGAACTTCAAGAGAAGCTTGAAGCCATGACGAGGGACATGGAGCTATACAAGTCACTGCTGGAAAAGGAAGGCTTCATCATTGAGGATGAGGAAGTGGATGATGAGTAGAGTAGTTGGACCACCTTTAGTTCTATAGTCGAACGTTATTCGCGATTGTAATGACTACTAATTTTTTTATATTGGCTAGTTAAACTTGGTTGAGTGTGTGGATTTATGTGCCTTGTGTGCCTTGCTTTTCTCGTGTGCTTTTCTTCTCTTGTTTACATAAGGGTAGGAGTTTATTCCTTAGGCTTTTTATCTATTTCTTAACTTGTCTCCCAAACCCTCCAGATGGCGAGACGTGGTAACAACAATAACAACATGCCCCCAGAGATAGCACAACTTCTGAACTCCCAGAATCAGTTGATTCAACTCCTCACTCAAAACATGCAAACCAACAACAACAACCCGCCGCCTCCACCACCTCCACCGCCCCAACAGGATCGCTTGACTCGGTTCTTGAGGTTGAACCCTCCAATTTTCTCAAGTAGTTCAGAGCCAATTGTGGCAGATGACTGGCTCCGTACCATCAACAAGAAGTTAGACACCGTCCAAGTTGTTGGAGCTGATAGGGTGCGCTTTGCCGCGCACCAACTTGAGGGACTAGCTACTGAATGGTGGGATAACTACCAGGTCACCCACCCTGATATTGAAGCTATCACCTGGAAGCAGTTTGAAGCAGCCTTCCGTACTCATCACGTAGCCGCGGGAGTCATATCACTTAAGAGACGTGAGTTCCGCGACTTGAAGCAACTACACCGCTCTGTCTCCGAGTATGGGGACCTTTTCAACAAGCTGGCACGTTATGCACCTAATGATGTATCCACTGATGCCAAGAGACAGGAAGAGTTCTTGAGGGGACTTAATGATGAAATATCTATTCAGCGTGTGGCTCTGAAGTTCGATAACTACCAGGAACTCCTGGATAGGGCAGTGGTGGTTGAAGCAAAGCAAAGGAGTATAGAGAACCGAAAGAGAAAGTCCACCTCACACAAGCACAACTCTGCCCCATATCAGAAGCAACGCCCTTCGTCACCACCACCCCAACACCACAATGGTCACAACCACAACGGTCATCGTCATGGAGGACATAACCACAATGGCCATAAGCACCGCAATGGAAATGGCAATGGGAAGGATCTGAGTGAAGTGACATGCTTCAAGTGTAACAAGATAGGGCACTATGCGACTACTTGCCCCGAAAAGACGAAGAATGGGAATGGTAATGGAAACGGCAACGGACACAACCATGGCAATGGTAATGGAAATGGGAAGAAGCCGAATCCGTTCGTCAAAGCCACGGTGAATCATGTCTCCATGCAGGATGCTCGTGAGGCACCTGACTTCGTGATTGGTAAGTTCAAGCTTAACTCCACCCCTGTAGTTGTTCTTTTTGATATTGGTGCATCGCATTCATTCATATCAAGGGAATTTGTGAATAGAGGCAAAATACCTATGGAGACTATTAGTACTCCCCTAAGGGTAAGTTCTCCTGGAGGAGAAATAGTGGCAGACTCTGGATGCCGTGGGTTAGAACTAAGGATTGGGGTGCACACCTTTCCCACCAGCCTAGTCGTTCTGGAATCACAAGGCTTAGATATAATTTTGGGCATGAATTGGATGACCGAATATGAGGGAATCATAGATTGCGCCAAAAGGACTATCGCACTCACGACTCCGGAAAAGAAAAGGATCCGCTTTAAGTCAGCTTTCACACTCAAAGGAAGTATGGTGAACTCTCTTAAGGGGGTCAGCATGGAGGATGTGCCAATTGTGAAGGAGTATCCAGATGTGTTTCCAAAAGAATTTCCAGGGATGCCTCCCGACCTAGACATCGAGTTTCTCATTGACTTGATGCCTGGTACCGGACCCATAGCAAAGAGACCGTACAAAATGGATGTAGATGAGTTGAAGGAACTTAAGAAACAGCTTAGAGAGCAATTGGACAAAGGCTTCATTCAACCAAGTGCGTCATCTTGGTGAGCACCTGTCTTATTCGTGGAGAAGAAGGATAAAACCAAGAGGCTAGTCGTGGACTACCGGTCGTTGAATGAAGTGACAATCAAGAACAAGTACCCTCTACCCAATATTAATGACCTATTTGACCAATTAAAGGGAGCTAGTGTGTTCTCTAAGATTGATCTCCGATCAGGATATTTCCAGCTAAAGATCCGGGAACAGGATGTACCCAAGACAGCTTTCACCACGAGATACGGATTGTATGAATACACCGTGATGTCGTTTGGCTTAACCAATGCCCCATCATACTTCATGACTATGATGAACAAGGTGTTCATGGAGTACTTGGATAAGTTTATTGTGGTATTCATTGATGACATACTCATATACTCCAAGGACGAGAAGGAACATGAGAGGCACCTGCGCCTAATCATGGAAAAGTTAAGGGAACACAAGTTGTATGCCAAATTTAGCAAATGTGAGTTCTGGTTGAAAGAGGTGGGATTCCTTGGTCATATAGTATCAGCTAAAGGTGTTGCCGTGGACCCAAGTAAGGTAGCTTCCGTAATAGAATGGGAGTCTCCTAAGAATGTGGGTGATATTAGGAGTTTCCTGGGCCTTGCGGGATATTACCGAAGATTCATCGAATACTTTTCCAAGATAGCAAAGCCTATGACAGAGTTGCTGAAGAAATAGAAGAAGTTCCAATGGACCGAGGCATGTGAAGCAAGTTTTCAAGAGTTGAAGAAGCGCCTAGTAACAGCACCAGTTTTGTGTCTCCCTGACATCCAAAAGGACTTCTAGGTCTATTGCGACGCTTCCCGGCAAGGACTCGGTAGTGTACTGATGCAAGATGGAAAAGTAGTGTCTTACGCCTCTCGGCAACTTAAGCACCATGAGAATAACTACCCCACGCACGATTTGGAACTAGCATCAGTTGTGCATGCGCTTAAGGTATGGAGACATTACCTAATGGGCAAACATTGTGATGTGTCCATGGATCCCAAGAGTCTTAAGTATATCTTCACTCAAAAGGAGTTAAATATGAGGCAAAGGAGATGGCTTGAGCTCATCAAGGACTCTGACTTGGACCTGCAGTACCATCCTGGAAAGGCCAACGTTGTGGCTGACGCCTTAAGCCGGAAGGTCTACGTAAATGGACTTACCGTGGGAGAACTTCCAAATGATTTGTGTGAACAATTCAAAGACCTCAGGTTGGAAATAGTTCCGGAGGGACACTTAGCAGCTATGGAGGTAGTACCAACGCTTCTGGACCAAATCAAAGAGGCCCAGAAGGGGGACAAAGAGTTGGAAGAGATGAGAGCTAATATAAGCAAGGGCAAAGCAAAAGGGTTTCATATGGATGAACAGGGAACACTTTGGTATGAGAAGCGTCTGTGCGTTCCCGATGACCCTGATATCAGGAAGTTAATCCTTCAGGAAGCTCATGATTTGCCTTACTCAATTCATCCTGGTAATACAAAGATGTACATGGATGTGAAAGATAGATTCTGGTGGAACAACATGAAAAGAGAAATTGCTGAATATATCTCCTTGTGTGACGTATGCAATAGAGTTAAGGCCGAACATCAAAAGCCAGCAGGACTGCTGCAGCCATTACCTGTGCCTGATTGGAAGTGGGACAAGGTAGGCATGGATTTTATCACAGGACTATCGCGGACTCGATCTAGGTATGACTCCATCTGGGTAGTGGTCGACCACTTCAAAAAGGTGGCCCACTTCATTCCCATAAAGACCACCTATACGAGTGCTAAACTTGCCAAGATTTACATGTCAAGGATCGTAAGTCTTCATGGTGTACCCAAGGGGATTGTCTCTGATAGAGGTACCCAATTGACCTCTAAGTTTTGGCGGCAGCTACACGAGTCTCTAGGGACACGATTGGAGTTTAGTACTGCCTTCCACCCGCAAACCGATGGACAAACGGAAAGAGTTAATCAGATCTTGGAGGACATGTTAAGAGCCTGTGCGCTAGACTATGGGTCTAGTTGGGATGATAACTTGCCATATGCGGAATTCTCATACAATAACAGCTACCAAACTAGCATCAAGATGGCCCCTTTCGAAGTTCTATATGGCAGAAAGTGTAGGACTCCGCTGCTATGGAGTGGAGTAGGAGAACGTAGTTTGTTTGGACCTGAACTGATCAAGGATGCCGAAGAAAAAGTGAGACAGATCCAAGACAGGTTAAAAATAGCCCAATCCAGACAAAAGAGTTATGCTGATTCCAAGCGCAGGGATGTGACTTATGAAGTGGGAGACCGTGCGTATCTCCGAGTTTCACCACTACGAGGAGTTAAGAGATTTGGTACCAAGGGTAAGTTAGCACCCCGATTCATAGGGCCCTACAAAATCTTGGGTCGTAGAGGGGAAGTTGCCTATCAGTTGGAATTTCCCGAAGTGCTAACAGTTCACGATGTTTTCCATGTGTCGCAACTAAAAAAGTGTCACCTGGAAATGGCTGAAACCCCACTAAAGGATTCAGTTCCATTGGAAGAAGTTCAATTGGAAAACGATCTCACCTATGAGGAAAAACCCACCAGGATTCTAGAGACAGCCGAGAGAATCACTCGTACCAAGACTATCATATTTTGCAAAGTTCAATGGAATCACCATTCCGAGGAAGAGGCCACGTGGGAACGTGAAGAAGACCTGAAGAAAGAACACCCACACCTATTTGCTAACCAACCTAAATCTCGGGGACGAGATTCTTCTTAAGGGGGGTAGGTTTGTAACATCCCAAATTTTGCAATTTTAGGTGTTACTAGAAGCATGCATCATAACATTGCATCATGGCATCACATATCAAAAACTGCATCAGGTATTTTCTTAAACCCCCTAGTCACTTATAGACTAAAAGGGGTAAAAACTTTTTGAACCACCAAAACCCTTGCAAAAGTGTTATTTTATAGTCCTACTCTAACCCTCTTCTTTTTACAAAATTTTAGAAACAAATTTCGACTAATTCGGAGTCCGTTTGCAAAAGTTATTAAACAAATAGGAAAAACAGAAAAGAAAAATAAAAAGAATTAAAAAAACGAGACCTAACCTAGGCGGGCCAGCCGAAGCCAGCCCGCTTTCTATTCACCACGCGGCGAGCGAGCGGCGCTTACCGCGAACGCCTGGCTGGGCCGGCCCAACACCGCCGCCAGCAGCCAGCCCGCCCCGTGCCTGCAGCCGCCGACAGGCGGGCCCCACCCGTCAGCCGCCACCTCTGAGTCCGGCTCGAGCACGTCGCCGCCGCCGCGTCAGCGCCAACCGCCTCCGGCGAATCCGGAGCGGACTCCACGACCCCCGCGCCAAGAAAACGTGTCTTTATAAAGCCCCGGCACGCCTCCCCAAAGCCCTAGATTTTTTGCCCCACCGCCGCCGAGCCGCCGCCAATTCCTCGCTGGAGTTCCGCCGCCCCCAGCCGCCGCCCACCGTCGCCTCGGGAAGGAGGAGCCGACGCCACCCCGGGGAACGCATCCACGGCGAGGAGCCGGTCGCCGTCGACTACTTCGCTGGGCCGGAGAAGCACCGCCGCACAACCGTACCTCGCCGCTGACGCACCACCGCCGCCCGTCGACGCTGCCGCCGGTAAGCCCCCCATCCGACCGTCGGATCTGCATCTGACGGCTCTAATCGACCAAAGCCGCGCCCGGCCAATCGCGTTGCGCCGCGTGGCAGCCGCCGCGTCAGCACCGCGTCGACGTCACGCGCGCCTCGCTGACCAATCCCGGGCCGCCACGTGTCGCCGCATCACTGGCCACCCTTTTGTTTTTCTTTTAAATAGGCAGAAAACACTTTAAACTTGTAAAATCCATAGTAATTCGAGTTTTTGTCCAAAAATTGCGTATAATATAACGTTGGATTCATATTTTCGAGTAGACCACATATCTACAATAATATTGCTGTTTTGTCATAGCAATATTGCAGTAGGATTTAAAGTTTAGATTAGAGTATTTTAATTCTAGAAATTTATCCGTAGCTCCGTTTTAGTTAATTCTTGTTGTGTTGGCTTTGTTTCGACAATACCTTCTGTAGAAAATTATCATATCATGCTTAGGGTGTTCAGATCTGTCACGAGGTAGATTGGAGTTGTAGATCTACTATTGAGCTTGGTTATTTAGGGTTTAACCCAAAATACTTAAAATCTATGGGGAATTAATTCTAATGACATCCCCAACTCAACAACACCCCTGAATAAAACCCTTGGTCAAATTTGAATCCATCCTTGCATATTACCATGTTACTTGCATGCATAATTGACTTCGTGACTTGTTTTGTGCAAATTGTGATTGGATCCATGTTTGTTTCGTTAGATTGCTCGGAGTGCGCTGAGGAGTACTGTTGTGTAGATTGCTGCTCGGATGAAGGCAAGTTACACCACTTGTTCATGTTTATGTCCCAGTTTTGACTATGCATGTTTTACTCTTCAAATTCTGTAGTATGCATGTGTAGGGTTTTGGTAGAATTTCTTAGTACTATTTTGCAAGTACGGTATTGTAGTATGCCATGAGTAGCTCTATGCTTAGGATTTCTCATCCCAATAGGTTATCCTGTTTTTCTAAGTTGCTTGCTATGCTATATACTTATATATATCAAGTACCGTTGGGAGGGTTCGAAAGACTCAAGAATTTTCTAAGTATGGGAGCTCTCTCGAGCGAACTTTTCTTCACCAAAACCCCTTCAAAATAAAACTAAGTTTTCTTCTGGGCTGAATGGTTGTCGGGACAACGAGTGGGATTTTGGTGGTGGACGGCCGCCCAGGAATCAAAGAAGTCTGCCATGTTTCAGAATTCAGAAGCTTCCCGTGCAACCACAATACATATGGGCTCTGTCTTGGCTTAGTACTTAGTGGGAAACATCACTGTGGTACCAACATTTTGTGGTTTTTGGCACGGTTGGATCCAGCTGGTAGAGGGACTACTAAGGGAAGGCTTCGCCATGGTCTTGCCCGTAATAGGACTTGATCGTGGATTGTGGGGAAAGTGCACAACCTCTCGAGAGTATGTAATCTGATCGATCAGCCGTGTTCACAGAAACAGAACAACTTTGAGCATCTAAAGGATGGAGCCTCTAAAAGATCTTCCTCTCTCTTTTCCAAACTTAACGTTTTATAAACCCCAAGGCGTGAGTAATATCGCCATTGGGTGGGATTTTGGAAACTTGGTGCGTAATATCCAAGTGCTAGGTTGATTGGGCACTTGGTGAGTAATGTCCACGTGTTCCATTCGACCCTATACTATTTATCAAAGTTTACAAAGTAGGGAAAACTTGCTTCCTCTTTTCTTATTACACTGATAAAATTGGCTTTACGCAAATGAACCCCAGAGCCTACTCTTAGCCTTGCATGTAGAGACAGTCTTACTCTTTCCTTGGTGTAATTTTCCAATACATTCAAAGTATTGAACCAACTTTTTGGCTGCACGTCTTATGTGCAGAATCCGAAGATTGAAAGGTGCGTAGGGATCGCGGGTCTTAACGCAGCTAGCCTGAGGCGTTGATGGACTCAAGTTTTACTTAGTTTCCGCTGTTCTATTTGAGCTAGCTATAAGCTATGCAAGTTGTAATACATATACTATGGATTATTCGTGTAATAATGACTTGTGTTTTACATGATATTCATCGACTGTGAAGTGCTAGCTATTGATCAAGGGACTAGCGTGTTAATCACAGGGACTTAGGATCCTTAATGATCCAAGGTCGCAACATCTTCCCATGAACCACACGTGGATCCACCAGTGTCATAGCATGTCTGCTCTTCTCACAAACCATATCATGAACCACAAACAGTGCCATTACATGTGTGTTCTTCCCACAGACCACACATGGATCCACAAGTGTCATTGCATGTCTGCTCTTCATGAACCACAGCTAGAGTCATTGGATGTGTGTTCTTCTCACAAACTACACATGGATCCAGTGTCATTGCATGTGTGTTCTTCCCAAAGACCACACATGGATCCACCAGTGTCATTGCATGTGTATTCTTCTCACAAACCTTATCATGAACCACACCCAGTGTCATTGCATGTGTGTTCTTCTCACTAACCACACATGGATCCACCAATGTCATTGCATGTGTGTTCTTCTCACAAACCATATCATGAACCACACCCAGTGTCATTGCATGTGTGTTCTTCCCATGAACCACACATGCATCCACTTGAGTCATTGCATGTGTCTTCTTCTTACAAACCACACATGGATCCACCCAGTGTCATCGCATGTGTGTTCTTCCCATGAACCACACATGGATCCACCAGTGTCATTGCATGTATGCTCTTTTCATGAACCACGGCTAGAGTCATTGGATGTGTGTTCTTCTCACGGACCACACATGGATCCAGTGTAATTGCATGTGTGTTCTTCCCAAAGACCACACATGGATCCACACGTGTCATTGCATATGTGTTCTTCTCAGAAACCATATCATCAACCACACCTAGTGTCATTGCATGTGTGTTCGTCTTACAGACCACACATGGATCCACCAGTTCATTGCATGTGTGTTTTTCTCACATACCATATCATGAAGAACACCAAGTGTCATTGCATGTGTGTTGTTCCCATGAACCACACATGGATCCACCAGTGTCATTGCATGTCTGCCCTTCCCACATCACTAGTTTCATTGCATGTGTGTTCTTCCCAAAGACCACACTTTGATCCACAAGTGTCATTGCATGTCTGCTCTTCCCACATACCAGACATCACAAGTGTCATTGCATGTGTGTTCTTCCCAAAGACAACACATGGATCCACCAGTGTCATTGCATGTGTGTTATTCTCACAAACCATATCATGAACCACACCCAGTGTCATTGCATGTGTGTTCTTCCCATGAACCACACATGGATCCACCAGTGTCATTGCATGTCTGCTCTTTTCATGAACCACAGCTAGAGTCATTGGATGTGTGTTCTTATCATAGACCACATATCACCAGTGCCATTGCATTTGTGTTCTTCCCAAGACCACACATGGATCCACCAGTGTCATTGCATGTGTGTTCTTCTCACAAACCATATCATGAATCACACCAAGTGTCATTGCATGTGTGTTTTTCTCACTAACCACAGCTAGAGTCATTGCATGTCTGTTCTTTTCACAAACCACATATCACCAGAGTCATTGCATGTGTGTTCTTCCCATGAACCACACATGGATCCACCGGTGTCATTGCATGTCTGCTCTTCTCATGAACCACACATGGATCCACCCAGTGTCATCGCATGTGTGTTCTTCCCATGAACCACACATGGATCCACCAGTGTCATTGCATGTATGCTCTTTTCATGAACCACAGCTAGAGTCATTGGATGTGTGTTCTTCTCACAGACCACACATGGATCCAGTTTCATTGCATGTGTGTTGTTCCCAAAGACCACACATGGATCCACCAGTGTCATTGCATGTGTGTTCTTCTCACAGATCATATCATGAACCACACCTAGTGTCATTGCACGTGTGTTCTTCTCACAGACCACACATGGATCCACCAGTGTCATTGCATGTGTGTTCTTCTCCCAAACCATATCATGAACCACACCTAGTGTGTCATTGCATGTGTGTTCTTCCCATGAACCACACATGGATCCACCAGTGTCATTGCATGTCTGCTCTTCCCACATACCACACATGGATCCACCAGTGTCATTGCATGTGTTTTCTTCTCACAGACCACATATAACCTGTGTCATTGCATGTGTGTTCTTCCCATGAACCAAACTTGGATCCACCAGTGTCATTGCATGTGTGGTCTTCCCAAAGACCACCCATGGATCCACCAGTGTCATTGCATGTGTGTTCTTCTCACAAACCATATCATGAACCACACCCAGTGTCATTGCATGTGTGTTCTTCCCATGAACCACACATGGATCCACCAGTGTCATGGCATGTCTGCTCTTTTCATGAACCACAGCTAGAGTCATTGGATGTGTGTTCTTTTCACAAACCCCATATCACCAGAGTCATTGCATGTGTGTTCTTCCCAAAGACCACACTTGGATCCACAAGTGTCATTGCATGTCTGCTCTTCCCACATACCAGACATCACAAGTGTCATTGCATGTGTGTTCTTCCCAAAGACCACACATG
Source organism: Avena eriantha (assembly GCA_910589775.1). Lineage (NCBI taxonomy): Eukaryota > Viridiplantae > Streptophyta > Magnoliopsida > Poales > Poaceae > Avena > Avena eriantha. Next base: position 219,530,874 of record OU342745.1, read on the forward strand.
GATCCACAAGTGTCATTGCATGTGTGTTATTCTCACAAACCATATCATGAACCACACCCAGTGTCATTGCATGTGTGTTCTTCCCATGAACCACACATGGATCCACCAGTGTCATTGCATGTCTGCTCTTTTCATGAACCACAGCTAGATTCATTGGATCTGTGTTCTTCTCATAGACCACATATCACCAGTGTCATTGCACTTGTGTTCTTCTCAAAGACCACACATGGATCCACCCGTGTCATTACATTTGTGTTCTTCTCACAAACCATATCATGAATCGCACCCAGTGTCATTGCATGTGTGTTCTTCTCACTAACCACAGCTAGAGTCATTGCATGTCTGTTCTTTTCACAAACCACATATCACCAGAGTCATTGCATGTGTGTTATTCCCATGAACCACACATGGATCCACCGGTGTCATTGCATGTCTGCTCTTCTCATGAACCACACATGGATCCACCCAGTGTCATCGCATGTGTGTTCTTCCCATGAACCACACATGGATCCACCAGTGTCATTGCATGTATGCTCTTTTCATGAACCACAGCTAGAGTCATTGGATGTGTGATCTTCTCACAGACCACACATGGATCCAGTTTCATTGCATGTGTGTTGTTCCCAAAGACCACACATGGATCCACCAGTGTCATTGCATGTGTGTTCTTCTCACAGATCATATCATGAACCACACCTAGTGTCATTGCACGTGTGTTCTTCTCACAGACCACACATGGATCCACCAGTGTCATTGCATGTGTGTTCTTCTCCCAAACCATATCATGAACCACACCCAGTGTGTCATTGCATGTGTGTTCTTCCCATGAACCACACATGGATCCACCAGTGTCATTGCATGTCTGCTCTTCCCACATACCACACATGGATCCACCAGTGTCATTGCATGTGTTTTCTTCTCACAGACCACATATAACCTGTGTCATTGCATGTGTGTTCTTCCCATGAACCAAACTTGGATCCACCAGTGTCATTGCATGTGTGTTCTTCCCAAAGACCACCCATGGATCCACCAGTGTCATTGCATGTGTGTTCTTCTCACAAACCATATCATGAACCACACCAGTGTCATTGCATGTGTGTTCTTCCCATGAACCACACATGGATCCACCAGTGTCATGGCATGTCTACTCTTTTCATGAACCACAGCTAGAGTCATTGGATGTGTGTTCTTTTCACAAACCCCATATCACCAGAGTCATTGCATGTGTGTTCTTCCCAAAGACCACACTTGGATCCACAATTGTCATTGCATGTCTTCTCTTCCCACATACCAGACATCACAAGTGTCATTGCATGTGTGTTCTTCCCAAAGACCACACATGGATCCACCAGTGTCATTGCATGTGTGTTATTCTCACAAACCATATCATGAACCACACCCAGTGTCATTGCATGTGTGTTCTTCCCATGAACCACACATGGATCCACCAGTGTCATTGCATGTCTGCTCTTTTCATGAACCACAGCTAGATTCATTGGATGTGTGTTCTTCTCATAGACCACATATCACCAGTGTCATTGCACTTGTGTTCTTCCCAAAGACCACACATGGATCCACCAGTGTCATTACATGTGTGTTCTTCTCACAAACCATATCATGAATCACACCCAGTGTCATTGCATGTGTGTTCTTCTCACTAACCACAGCTAGAGTCATTGCATGTCTGTTCTTTTCACAAACCACATATCACCAGAGTCATTGCATGTGTGTTCTTCCCATGAACCACACATGGATCCACCGGTGTCATTGCATGTCTGCTCTTCTCATGAACCACACATGGATCCACCCAGTGTCATCGCATGTGTGTTCTTCCCATGAACCAGACATGGATCCACCAGTGTCATTGCATGTATGCTCTTTTCATGAACCACAGCTAGAGTCATTGGATGTGTGTTCTTCTCACAGACCACACATGGATCCAGTTTCATTGCATGTGTGTTGTTCCCAAAGACCACACATGGATCCACCAGTGTCATTGCATGTGTGTTCTTCTCACAGATCATATCATGAACCACACCTAGTGTCATTGCATGTGTGTTCTTCCCAAAGACCACACATGGATCCACCAGTGTCATTGCATGTGTGTTATTCTCACAAACCATATCATGAACCACACCCAGTGTCATTGCATGTGTGTTCTTCCCATGAACCACACATGGATCGACCAGTGTCATTGCATGTCTGCTCTTTTCATGAACCACAGCTAGATTCATTGGATGTGTGTTCTTCACATAGACCACATATCACCAGTGTCATTGCATTTGTGTTCTTCCCAAAGACCACACATGGATCCACCAGTGTCATTGGATGTGTGTTCTTCTCACAAACCATATCATGAATCACACCCAGTGTCATTGCATGTGTGTTCTTCTCACTAACCACAGCTAGAGTCATTGCATGTCTGTTCTTTTCACAAACCACATATCACCAGAGTCATTGCATGTGTGTTCTTCCCATGAACCACACATGGATCCACTGGTGTCATTGCATGTCTGCTCTTCTCATGAACCACACATGGATCCACCCAGTGTCATCGCATGTGTGTTCTTCCCATGAACCACACATGGATCTACCAGTGTCATTGCATGTATGCTCTTTTCATGAACCACAGCTAGAGTCATTGGATGTGTGTTCTTCTCACAGACCACACATGGATCCAATTTCATTGCATGTGTGTTGTTCCCAAAGACCACACATGGATCCACCAGTGTCATTGCATGTGTGTTCTTCTCACAGATCATATCATGAACCACACCTAGTGTCATTGCATGTGTGTTCTTCTCACAGACCACACATGGATCCACCAGTGTCATTGCATGTGTGTTCTTCTCCCAAACCATATCATGAACCACACCTAGTGTGTCATTGCATGTGTGTTCTTCCCATGAACCACACATGGATCCACCAGTGTCATTGCATGTCTGCTCTTCCCACATACCACACATGGATCCACCAGTGTCATTGCATGTGTGTTCTTCTCACAGACCACATATAACCTGTGTCATTGCATGTGTGTTCTTCCCATGAACCAAACTTGGATCCACCAGTGTCATTGCATGTGTGTTCTTCCCAAAGACCACCCATGGATCCACCAGTGTCATTGCATGTGTGTTCTTCTCACAAACCATATCATGAACCACACCCAGTGTCATTGCATGTGTGTTCTTCCCATGAACCACACATGGATCCACCAGTGTCGTTGCATGTCTGATCTTTTCATGAACCACAGCTAGAGTCATTGGATGTGTGTTCTTTTCACAAACCCCATATCACCAGAGTCATTGCATGTGTGTTCTTCCCAAAGACCACACTTGGATCCACAAGTGTCATTGCATGTCTGCTCTTCCCACATACCAGACATCACCAGTGTCATTGCATGTGTGTTCTCCTCACAGACCACACATGGATCCACCAGTGTCATTGCATGTGTGTTATTCTCACAAACCATATCATGAACCACACCCAGTGTCATTGCATGTGTGTTCTTCCCATGAACCACACATGGATCCACCAGTGTCATTGCATGTCTGCTCTTTTCATTAACCACAGCTAGATTCATTGGATGTGTGTTCTTCTCATAGACCACATATCACCAGTGTCATTGCATTTGTGTTCTTCCCAAAGACCACACATGGATCCACCAGTGTCATTGCATGTGTGTTCTTCTCACAAACCATATCATGAATCACACCCAGTGTCATTGCATGTGTGTTCTTCTCACTAACCACAGCTAGAGTCATTGCATGTCTGTTCTTTTCATGAACCACACATGGATCCACCCAGTGTCATCGCATGTGTGTTCTTCCCATGAACCACACATGGATCCACCAGTGTCATTGCATGTATGCTCTTTTCATGAACCACAGCTAGAGTCATTGGATGTGTGTTCTTCTCACAGACCACACATGGATCCAGTTTCATTGCATGTGTGTTGTTCCCGAAGACCACACATGGATCCACCAGTGTCATTGCATGTGTGTTCTTCTCACAGATCATATCATGAACCACACCTAGTGTCATTGCATGTGTGTTCTTCCCAAAGACCACACATGGATCCACCAGTGTCATTGCATGTGTGTTATTCTCACAAACCATATCATGAACCACACCCAGTGTCATTGCATGTGTGTTCTTCCCATGAACCACACATGGATCCACCAGTGTCATTGCATGTCTGCTCTTTTCATGAACCACAGCTAGAGTCATTGGATGTGTGTTCTTCTCATAGACCACATATCACCAGTGCCATTGCATTTGTGTTCTTCCCAAGACCACACATGGATCCACCAGTGTCATTGCATGTGTGTTCTTCTCACAAACCATATCATGAATCACACCAAGTGTCATTGCATGTGTGTTCTTCTCACTAACCACAGCTAGAGTCATTGCATGTCTGTTCTTTTCACAAACCACATATCACCAGAGTCATTGCATGTGTGTTCTTCCCATGAACCGCACATGGATCCACCGGTGTCATTGCATGTCTGCTATTCTCATGAACCACACATGGATCCACCCAGTGTCATCGCATGTGTGTTCTTCCCATGAACCACACATGGATCCACCAGTGTCATTGCATGTATGCTCTTTTCATGAACCACAGCTAGAGTCATTGGATGTGTGTTCTTCTCACAGACCACACATGGATCCAATTTCATTGCATGTGTGTTGTTCCCAAAGACCACACATGGATCCACCAGTGTCATTGCATGTGTGTTCTTCTCACAGATCATATCATGAACCACACCTAGTGTCATTGCATGTGTGCTCTTCTCACAGACCACACATGGATCCACCAGTGTCATTGCATGTGTGTTCTTCTCCCAAACCATATCATGAACCACACCCAGTGTGTCATTGCATGTGTGTTCTTCCCATGAACCACACATGGATCCACCAGTGTCATTGCATGTCTGCTCTTCCCACATACCACACATGGATCCACCAGTGTCATTGCATGTGTGTTCTTCTCCCAAACCATATCATGAACCACACCCAGTGTGTCATTGCATGTGTGTTCTTCCCATGAACCACACATCGATCCACCAGTGTCATTGCATGTCTGCACTTCCCACATACCACACATGGATCCACCAGTGTTATTGCATGTGTTTTCTTCTCACAGATCACATATAACCTGTGTCATTGCATGTGTGTTCTTCCCATGAACCAAACTTGGATCCACCAGTGTCATTGCATGTGTGTTCTTCCCAAAGACCACACATGGATCCACCAGGGTCATTGCATGTGTGTTCTTCTCACAAACCATATCATGAACCACACCCAGTGCCATTGCATGTGTGTTCTTCCCATGAACCACACATGGATCCACCAGTGTCATTGCATGTCTGCTATTTTCATGAACCACAGCTAGAGTCATTGGATGTGTGTTCTTTTCACAAACCACATATCACCAGAGTATTGCATGTGTGTTCTTCCCAAAGACCACACTTGGATCCACCAGTGTCATTGCATGTCTGCTCTTCCCACATACCAGACATCACCAGTGTCATTGCATGTGTGTTCTTCCCAAAGACCACACATGGATCCACCAGTGTCATTGCATGTGTGTTATTCTCACAAACAATATCATGAACCACACCTAGTGTCATTGCATGTGTGTTCTTCCCATGAAAAACACATGGATCGACCAGTGTCATTGCATGTCTGCTCTTTTCATGAACCACAGCTAGATTCATTGGATGTGTGTTCTTCTCATAGACCACATATCACCAGTGTCATTGCATTTGTGTTCTTCCCAAAGACCACACATGGATCCACCAGTGTCATTGCATGTGTGTTCTTCTCACAAACCATATCATGAATCACACCCAGTGTCATTGCATGTGTGTTCTTCCCATGAAAAACACATGGATCGACCAGTGTCATTGCATGTCTGCTCTTTTCATGAACCACAGCTAGATTCATTGGATGTGTGTTCTTCTCATAGACCACATATCACCAATGTCATTGCATTTGTGTTCTTCCCAAAGACCACACATGGATCCACCAGTGTCATTGGATGTGTGTTCTTCTCACAAACCATATCATGAATCACACCCAGTGTCATTGCATGTGTGTTCTTCTCACTAACCACAGCTAGAGTCATTGCATGTCTGTTCTTTTCACAAACCACATATCACCAGAGTCATTGCATGTGTGTTCTTCCCATGAACCACAGATGGATCCACCGGTGTCATTGCATGTATGCTCTTCTCATGAACCACACATGGATCCACCCAGTGTCATCGCATGTGTGTTCTTCCCATGAACCACACATGGATCCACCAGTGTCATTGCATGTATGCTCTTTTCATGAACCACAGCTAGAGTCATTGGATGTGTGTTCTTCTCACAGACCACACATGGATCCAATTTCATTGCATGTGTGTTGTTCCCAAAGACCACACATGGATCCACCAGTGTCATTGCATGTGTGTTCTTCTCACAGATCATATCATGAACCATACCTAGTGTCATTGCATGTGTGTTCTTCTCACAGACCACACATGGATCCACCACTGTCATTGCATGTGTGTTCTTCTCCCAAACCATATCATGAACCACACCCAGTGTCATTGCATGTGTGTTCTTCCCATGAACCACACATGGATCCACCAGTGTCATTGCATGTCTGCTCTTCCCACATACCACACATGGATCCACCAGTGTCATTGCATGTGTGTTCTTTTCACAGACCACATATAACCTGTGTCATTGCATGTGTGTTCTTCCCATGAACCAAACTTGGATCCACCAGTGTCATTGCATGTGTGTTCTTCCCAAAGACCACACATGGATCCACCAGTGTCATTGCATGTGTGTTCTTCTCACAAACCATATCATGAACCACACCCAGTGTCATTGCATGTGTGTTCTTCCCATGAACCACACATGGATCCACCAGTGTCATTGCATGTCTGCTCTTTTCATGAACCACAGCTAGAGTCATTGGATATTTGTTCTTTTCACAAACCACATATCACCAGAGTCATTGCATGTGTGTTCTTCCCATGAACCACACATGGATCCACCGGTGTCATTGCATGTGTGTTCTTCTCATAAACCACACATGGATCCACCCAATGTCATCGCATGTGTGTTCTTCCCATTAACCACAGATGGATCCACCAGTGTCATTGCATGTCTGCTCTTTTCATGAACCACAGCTAGAGTCATTGGATGTGTGTTCTTCTCACAGACCACATATCACTAGTTGCATTGCATGCGTGTTCTTCCCAAAGACCACACATGGATCCACCAGTATCATTGCATGTGTGTTCTTCTCAAAAACCATATCATGAACCACAACCAGTGTCATTGCATGTGTGTTCTTCCCACAGACCACACATGGATCCACCAGTGTCATTGCATGTCTTCTCTTTTCATGAACCACAGCTAGAGTCATTGGATGTGTGTTCTTCTCACAAACCACACATGGATCCAGTGTCATTGCATGTGTGTTCTTCCCAAAGACCACACATGGATCCACCAGTGTCACTGCATGTGTATTCTTCTCACAAACCATATCATGAACCACACCAAGTGTCATTGCATGTGTGTTCTTCTCACTAACCACACATGGATCCACCATTGTCATTGCATGTGTGTTCTTCTCACAAACCATATCATGAACCACACCCAGTGTCATTGCATGTGTGTGCTTCCCATGAACCACACATGGATCCACTGGAGTCATTGCATGTGTGTTCTTCTTACAAACCACACATGGATCCACCTAGTGTCATCGCATGTGTGTTCTTCCCATGAACCTGTTGGGGGGATACCCCCGGGTAGGGTCACGCCGGGGTATAAAGGCCGAGTTAGCCGAGGTTCGGCAAGGCCAAAGCAGATGCTGGCCGGGTCACCTCAAGGCAGGCCGAATCACGGGGTAATCCGGACCTGGGGGCGTTCGCCTAACTAGGTCTCATCCGACTTAAGAAGTAGGTCGGAAGTGCATGTTTTACCTGTATGCAGGAAGAGGTGTGGCCGGATGAACCATCATCCGGGTCACAGCAAGCTTATAGGAGAAGGAAGGAATCTCGCTAGTCAAAAGGAGCCCCGGTACGCACTGCCTGAGCGAAGCGAGCAAGGACAGGACCACCGGGGCGTGGCCGACAAGCGTGACGACGCCCGTGTCGGCTGACGAGGGCGCCGCAGAGGCTCACGTAGCTAAAGCATGTGTGACGTGGGGGAAAAAGCACCCCGGTCGGCTTACCACTTTGGGAGGAGGCATATTCTTAGGAATATGCCTCCACGTATGCCCTAGGCAGAAACTGAGCCTCCCCTATAAAAGGGGGGCTAGGGCTTCTGTAGAAGGGGTTGATCTCTCTGCGTTTCCGTTTTGGGCTAGGGTTTCAGGTGTGATCTGTGGGTGAGAGTACGAGAGCTCCTTCTTCCTCCTCTCGCCAATACAGCTTTAGGAGCACTTGTAACCTTGGAAGAAAATCAATACAAACTCTTGTGTGGTGAATCACTTCACTATCCCTCCCTGGATTCCCCTAGCGAGTATCAGTCCCCTCCTTTAGCCTATACATGGCATCTGTCATGACACCACAACGACAGTTGGCGCCCACCGTGGGGCTAGCGGCGCTAGCAGGGCTCAAAATCCGGACGGGAAACCTCATCGCCACCGGAGAGCGCATCGTCTCCGGGCTCGTTCAGCGCTTTGGAGTGTGGGACTTCGTCAGCGACAACACAGGCTCCTTCGGCACACGCCCTCTCCCGCACAACGGCGTATTCGTCAAGCTCAGCGCGCACAAGGTTTACGTTGCGGTGGACGTGTCTAGCTTTCATCCGCGCCACGTCGTCGAAGCAGGCGAACCGCCCCTCACTATGTCTCGCGGGGAGCGTATCGCTCGTTCCCCGGACCATGCAGAGGTAATGATGACAGCGCCAGGTGCGGGTGCGAGCAAAGATCCGGCGCCAGATCCGGAGGTAACGCCCAAAGCACCAAGGAAAGGTAGAGGTCCTCCACTAGAGAGGCCGGAAAACGTGTTGAGAGAGGCAATGGATAGCTTAGCAAACCCTATAGTAGCAGCGGTAGATCCGGCTCGTGCACAGGCCGAGCTGGAAGAAACTAGGCAGAAAATACTAGAGGGCGCAAAGAAAATAGCCACGGCCCAGCGGTCGTTGAACGTGACGCTGCGTGAGTACGCTAAGGAGAACAAGGTTGATAATGTAAGAGTCAAAGGGAGAAATCTCATGAGCGAGATGAACAGAGAAGGTGATGTTGGAATCGAGGAATCAGAAAACTGTTTGTCCGTGGGGCTGCCGAGGTATAGTACCCCGGCCAAGAACCTCAGAGCAGCGGATGCAGCTGCGTCCGAGTTAGAGGGACTGACGGGTGAAGCCTGGCAAAGGCAGCAAGATCGGGTAAACGAGCTGGTTCGGATTGCAAATAGGCAAAACGAGGAACTACTTAGGGAAAACCCAGAAAGAGCTGGAGCCTCCAAGATCGTCCATTCGGCGGTGGGTAAACCGAAAAAATCCGCTGGAGCCGCATCGTCCCCTCTTGGCGGTCCAAGGAGAGAGGAGGTGGTAACCTCGGCCAGACGGAACAAACAGATTGTCCCGTATGACCCGACACAGGCAGGGAAAGAAAAAGAAGCGCAGAAAAATGATGATCGACGGAGTGTGAGCCGAGGCGAAGCTGGCCGAGGTAACCGTGACCAAGACAATGCCAGTCAAGGGAACGTTGTCAACGGCAATGCCGGGCAGCAAAACTTAGCTGGAGCAAGACAACCGCAGCAGCGGAACATACCAAGGCAAGAGCACAGTGCCGGCCGAGGTGTGCAACAGAAAGGTATGCCGCAAGAGCAAAACCAGTACAACGACGGTGATTCGGAAATGGCAAATGCAGGATATCCAAGACCGGACTATCATGTGATAGGGTCGAGATTGGGAAGCAGGGATTTGATGCCGGACGATGCAAGCTTGAAACTGGATCGATTGTATAGGTCGGAACAGATTGAATGTCAAGGTCCACTTGGTCCAGCGTGTTTTGGACCCCGGATCATGAAAGAGCCACGAGTACCAAACTTTCAGCTGCCCAGGGGCACCAAGACCTATGACGGTAGTACCAAGCCAGAGGATTGGCTGATAAACTATGCTACAACTGTAAAAATTTCCACAAGCAACCTGAGATGGGCTGTACGGTATGTACCCCAGATGTTGGAAGGCCCGGCAAGGGTGTGGTTGAACAATTTGCCACCCGGAAGCATCAACTTCTGGATAGACTTCGAGGAGATGTTCATCAGCAATTTTTCGAGTCCGTATCAAAGGCCAAATAGGCCACAGACCCAAGCTATGTGCAAGCAAAGACCCAATGAGACAGACCGGGAGTTCTTGACCCGGTGGTGTACCGTGAGAAACTCATGTGAGGGCGTGATAGAATCACAGGCCATAGCATGGTTTGCACAGGGGTGCAGATATGGAAGCGAGCTGTGGATGAAGTTGCAACGGAAAATGCCAGCTACGTTGGCAGAAATGATCCGGATTGCAGATTCATATGTGTTGGGTGACCCGACCCAACCAAGGCTCGCGTCAAACGAGTCAAGCGATGAGTACTATCCGAGGGATGGATCCGAATCATCCCGGAGGAATGATTACAGAGGAAAAAGGAGAGATGATAGACCGGACCACCGGTATGGTTCGCACCAAGTTGCAGCTGTGAATCAAGATCAACCCGGAGTAGGGGGTAGCTAGCGCCAGAAAACTGGAGGTCAATTGACTCCAAGGAACGATGGGAAGAAAACTTGGACACCGGAACAAAAGAAGTAGTGGCAAGAAAGGAAAGACCGTCCGAGGTATACTTACGAGTCGATGTTGGACCAGCCGTGTAAATTTCACACGCCAAATCCGAACAACCCAGCGGGTCATACGACGAGGCAATGCGAGTGGATGCACAAGATCGAGCAAGGTGGTTCGGGGAATGCTCAGGCACCCCGGAATGATCAGCCTCGGCAGGAGTTACCCCGGCAGCAATTGCTCTCCGGAGCGAACACGCAACAGCTAATGTTGCCTCCCCCTCCGCCGAGGCATGATAACAATGAAAGAAGGGATGTAGTGCATCAGGTAGAAAATCAGCATCAGCCGGATCAGAGGCACCCCGGAAATGAGGGGAGAAACGAGTACAGGGAGCATCACCAGAGCTACTGTGTATTCACCACAGAGGAAACTGATAGAAAAAGCTTGCAGCGTAGGCATATGGAGGTGAATGCAGTAATGCCTGCAGTGACGAGGTACATGCCTTGGTCCGATCAGGAAATCACCTGGAGCATTAGGGATCATCCCAAGCTCATGCCGAGCCCTGGTTCGTATGCATTGGTGCTGGATCCTACGTTCATTGGACCTAGCATTAACGTAAGGTTCTCAAAGGTACTGATTGACAATGGCAGTAGCATAAATATCATGTATGCGGACACAATGCGCAAGTTGGGTATCTCGGAGAACATGCTCCAGGCCACGAGGACAACTTTCCATGGCATTGTGCCTGGCATTTCTTGCGAGCCCATAGGCAAGGTCCGGGTTGACGTCTTGTTCGGCACGAGGGATAATTGCCGAACTGAAAATCTGGAGTTCGAAGTGGTGAACTTAGAAAGCGCGTATCATGCGTTGCTCGGAAGGCCAGCGCTGAACAAGTTCATGGCAAGTTGTCATATCAGCTACTTGAAGATGAAATTGCCCGGACCAAACAGAGTGATTACCATTGCTGGGGACTTCCGACGTTCCATGGAGTGTGCGTTGGCCGGGTCTAACTTAGCCGAGTCACTTGTGATCGCGCAGGAAAAAATAAAAATTCAAGAGGTGGCGGCATTGGCTCAGTCCGCGCAGCAGTATATGCCGGCGCTGAGTAACTCGCATGGAACTGTCTCTTTCCAGGCCACGAAAGATACCAAGAAGGTTCCTGTTGATGACATGTTCCCAGAGCGCACCGTAACAATTGGTGCCGGGCTAAGTGATAAATAGGAAAGCGAGCTCGTCAGCTTCCTCCGTGAGAATCGGGAAATTTTTGCTTGGTCCACACAGGACTTGCAAGGTGTTCCGAGGGAGTTGGCCGAGCACTCTTTGAATGTAAGACCCGGAGCTAAGCTGGTGAAGCAGCCACTCCGCCGCTTCGCCGAAGATAGGAGGAAAGTCATTGGGGATGAGATAGCTCGGTTGCTAGCTGCGGGATTTATCATGGAGGTTCTTTACCTGGATTGGCTGTCTAATCCGGTGCTGGTAGAAAAGAAAAAGGATGACCCGAACGTGGCAGTGGTTTGGCGCATGTGTATTGATTACACGAACCTGAACAAGGCGTGTCCAAAAGACCCATTTCCGCTGCCAAGAATAGATCAGGTCATAGACTCGACTGCTGGATGTGAACTGTTGTCATTCATTGATGCTTATTCTGGTTTCCACCGGATTCCTCTGAATCCGGATGATCAAATAAAGACTGCTTTTATTACCCCGTATGGGGCTTATTGCTATCGCACCATGCCGTTTGGGTTACGTAATGCAGGGGCAACGTACCAGAGGTGTATGCAAAAATGTTTGCACGACCAAATAGGTCAAAATGTACAGGTGTACGTGGATGATGTGGTTATCAAGACCAAGGAAAGAAAAATGCTCCTTGATGATATCAGGCAAACGTTTGCAAACCTAAGAAGGTTCCGGATGAAACTTAACCCGGAAAAATGCACTTTTGGTGTCCCGGCTGGAAAATTGCTCGGTTTTCTCGTCTCCAGCCGAGGTATCGAGGTCAATCCAACCAAAATTCGGGCCATCGAACGAATGGAACTGTCGAAGTGTCTTAACGATGTCCAGAAGTTCACAGGTTGCCTGGCCTCGTTAAGTCAGTTTGTATGTCGGTTGGGAGAAAAGGCTTTGCCTCTTTACCAACTCATGAAAAAGTCGGATAAATTCATTTGGACACCACAGGCCGATGAAGCCTTTGCCCACCTAAAGAAAATGTTAGCCACGGCACCAGTGCTAGCCTCACCACTATCCAAGGAGCCAATGTTACTCTATATAGCCGCAACCAACCGAGTTGTAAGTGCAGTGGTAGTGGTGGAGCGGCATGAGGAAGGTAAGTCGGTGCAAAGGCCGGTGTATTATTTGAGTGAAGTGTTGTCAACCTCAAAGCAGAACTACCCACATTATCAAAAAGTGGCATATGGCGTGTACATGGCCGCCAAGAAACTAAAGCACTACTTTGAGGAGCATCCCATCCGGGTCATATGTGAGGCTCCCATATCCGAGATAATGAGTAACAAGGATGCAAGCGGCAGAATTGCAAAATGGGAAATTGAGCTAGCTCCTTATGCTCCGCAATATGACAGACGAGAAGCCATCAAATCTCAAGCTGTGGCGGACTTTTTCGTGGACTGGGCCGAGGTGCAGTACGAACCACCGCTTCCTGATCCGAACTATTGGCGAATGCATTTTGACGGATCAAAAACCAAAACCGGGCTAGGTGCCGGAGTTGTACTCACGTCGCCGAAGAAGGACCAGTTGAGATATGTGCTATAGATCCACTTCACCGCATCAAACAATGTCGATGAGTATGAAGCACTTGTGCATGGGCTCAAGGTAGCAAAAGAAATTGGTATATGTCGGATCGTATGCTTTGGCGACTCGGATTTGGTGGTGCAGCAAGTGTCCGGAGTGTGGGACGCCCTTGATCCAAACATGGCACTATACAGATTTCATGTGCAGAAGATTTCTGGTTACTTTGAGGGATGTGAATTTCATCATGTACCCCGGGTGGAAAATGAGGCTGCCGACATGCTGTCGAAGCTCGGGTCAACCAGACAAGCAATTCCACCGGGTGTAGCATTAGAGCACCTCAGGAAACCATCCATCAGACCATCCCCAGAATCCGAGTCAATCTACGTCCCGGAGGACACAGAATCCGGAGGTGTGCCCATGGACGTTGACACAGGAAGTGGTGCGCAAAACCCGGGGACTACTTCGGCAAACCAAGGACTGCCTCGCAAGCCCCGGGGACTGCTCAGCATGGTCCGGTTGAAGTTATGCCGGTGGATCAGATGGAGATAGATGAGGACGCGTTCCCCATGCGGCCAATACCGGCTTGGGCACTGCCTATATTTCAATTCTTGAAGGATGGAACGTTACCCACTGAGGAGGTGATGTCCAGGCAAACACAGAGGAGGGCAAAGGCCTACACGCTCATCAATTCCGAGTTATACAAAAGAAGTGTGACCAATGTCCTCTAGCGGTGTGTTGACCCGGAAGAAGGGCTTGAAATCATCCGACATATACATCAGGGGGAATGCGGGCATCACGCCTCATCCCGAGCCTTAGTAGCAAAAGCTTTCCGACACGGATTCTACTGGCCAAATGCCTTAGATCAAGCAGAAGATCTGGTGAGAAAATGTAATGGTTTTCAGAGGTACGCTACAAAGACACATATGCCAATGTCGGAACTCAAGACCATCCCAATCACTTGGCCATTTTCCGTATGGTGCTTCGATATGGTTGGCCCGTTCAAACCAGCAAGGGGAAATATGACTCACATTCTGGTAATGGTGGACAAGTTTACGAAGTGGATTGAGGTGAAGCCTATAAGAAAATTTGATGGAGCTACGGCCGTAACGTTTCTCAAGGATATCATCTTGAGGTACGGTTATCCTCACAGTATCATAACTGACAATGGCACAAATTTTGCGGAAGGAGCATTTGCTCGTTTCTGCCGGGATAAGAGGATCCGGCTAGACGTAGCTTTGGTAGCTCACCCCGCATCAAACGGACAAGTGGAAAGATCCAACAGATTAGTATTATCCGGGATAAAACCCCGGCTCATTGAGCCGCTGCAAAGATCAGAGGGGTGCTGGATAGAAGAACTACCAGCGGTACTATGGAGTTTAAGAACAACTACGAATCGATCAACAGGCTATACGCCGTTCTTTCTGGTATATGCGGCAGAAGCTGTATTACCAGCCGACATAGAGCATGATTCGCCTAGGGTCACCCAATACACAGAAGCCGAAGTGCAAGAAGCCCGGCAGAATGATGTTGATCTGCTGGAAGAAGCGAGAGAACTGACACTGTCCAGATCCGCCATATGTCAGCAAAATCTCCAATGCTATCATAGCCGGAAAGTGTGCCCCCGGGTCTTTCGGGAAGGCGATCTGGTGCTCCGGTTGGTACAACGTACTATTGGAATGCATAAATTATCCCCCCCATGGGAAGGGCCATTCATCGTGAGCAAAGCATTGCACAACGATTCTTACTATCTTATAGATGCAAAGCCACAGGAAAAGAACAAGGTGGACAGGTCTGGAGATGAATCCAAGCGACCATGGAACATAGCTCTACTTCGGCCTTTCTACGCCTAGCTAAGAAGTGTATGTATCCGGGTTATCTCATATGTCGGTATGTATGTCGGCAATGAGCTTATCAATGAAATGTTGGCACCTCGAGCAGTAACTCGGGGACTGCCTTAATAATGTTTGTTATTTTCTGTGCGTCAGCTGGAGTAAGTTATTCTACTTAACTCGGATTAGTAGTGTGTGAGCACCAAAAACCCAACTCTTCAACTTGCTGCTGTCCAACAAGAATTGGTTTCATGGCAAGCAAGAGAACAAGTTTTGAATTGCGTAGCACATGAAAAACGACTAAGGAAAAGAATTTATTCTAGCTGATGTTTGTGTTTCGGACTAACCCCGTATTCATTTTCAAATTGTTATACAGTTTTATTTTTGAGCTAAGTCTAAAAGTTTCCCAGTATTGTTAAGACAATTCTTCAAGCTCGGATTCGTAAGTTGTAAAACCGAATCAAGGTAGACAAGATCCGAGCCAAAAGATTGAATGAACAAGAAAAAGAAACTTGGGGACTACGCCCAAGTTAATCCGGCATAAGCACTTAGTAGCAAAATATCACATGTGTTTGGAATACAATTCCACCCGGCATACCGGGGATCTCATAAATTTTCAAGTGTTTTTACTTAAGGAGCAGCGGGAGGAAGTTCGGCATTATCGTCGCCCTCTTCGATATCCGAGGCAATGTCCTCTTCGTCCTCACCCGAATCATCTTCAACGTTCTCAACTTCTTCTTCGCTAGCGACTTCGAGGAAGCTCGGACCCTCAGTCCATTCGTGAATGGGGGCATATTCGATGAGGTTGTGGGCGCAAGCCTGGCGTCGAGCTACCCACTCCAGGTCATCTGTCCATTTGGATCCGGTGCGCAAGCGTGTGAGGAGGCTGAGATCTATCTTCTCATACCACGTCAGAATGTGGTGAAGGATGGTATCGGCTGCAGCACGTCCAGCGGACTCTCGATTTCCGAAAGCTTTTCAGCGAGATGTGCAACTCTCTCCGGAGTGTCATCAGCGGGCCAGAACGTGTTGAAGACTCGGACTGAAACATCAAGGAGATCTTTGCCGTAGTTCTTGATAATTTCCACGCGAGACGACAGGCTGACCAACAGGTCCTCCATGTCAAAGGGAATGCTCTCACCCTCAGGAGCGACCGGAGTACCCCTTTCTCGGCGGAAATTGGCAGCAACAGCACTTGCAATAGCAGTACCCTCTAGAAAGTGGCATGGGAAACAAGGCAAAGGACAAAGTTGAGAAAACAAGACATATGAAGTAACCTGGATAAATAAGGCGGATAAAGGAAAAGAAATTACGTGAGATGTGACTGTGAATCCGGGTCAATTCCTTGGTGCAAGCATCATGCCTCTTCCGAAGCTGCTCGAGCTCAGCACTTGCCGACTTAAGTTTGACCTCGGCTTCCTGAAGAAGCTCACGGTCCTTAGCATTTTGGAGCTTGAGGCGCTCACGTTCTTCGGTATAGTCCTGGCCAACTTTTTTAGCTCGGTTTGGTGTTGCGCCTTCATTTTAGCCATCTCAGCCTTGAGCTTGGCTATCTCATCGTCTTTGGTACGGAGGAGGGCGAGCTCATCATCTTTCTTCTTTAGTTCGTCTTGGTGTTGCCCTGCTTGTTCGAGAAAATGTAGCATCACGTCAGGCATAAGCACACTATCTTCAAGCGATGCTGAAATAGTGCGTTGGCCCGGCAGTGCCAAGGAATGAATGTTTGCCGAGCCAAGGAGGAAAGCCGATGGAAACCACGGTAAAGACAGACAAAAAGGACGTACCCTTGATCTGCTCCAAGTTCTTCCGCATTATCTTGTTCTCAACCTCCACCCCAGCTGCGGAAACCGAACAATCAAATTAATTCGGCAAACGAAGTTGAAGAAAAATGAGGAAAGGATAAGAAAGATATTTACCCCTTTTCTCGTACTCCGTGATGAGTGCAGCCTGTTTTGCGCGAAAATTCTTGTGCGTATCCAGCAAGCGTTGGAATTTAACACTCCGACGGTTGGTGGTCACCTAAAAGAGATACAGAAACTTAAGTCAGCCTAGTGCATATTTGAAGTGTACTAAAATCCAGGCCAAGTGGAACTTAACCCGGCTCTAGGTGTGTGCATGTTCGAAGTGTACTAAAATCCGGGCCAAGTGGAACTTAACCCGGCTCTAGGTGTGTGCATGTTCGAAGTGTACTAAAATCCGGGCCAAGTGGAACTTAACTCGGCTCTAGGTGTGTGCATGTTTGAAGTGTACTAAAATTCGGGCCAAGTGGAACTTAACCCGGCTCTAGGTGTGTGCATGTTCGAAGTGTACTAAAATCCGGGCCAAGTGGAACTTAACCCGGCTCTAGGTGTGTGCATGTTCGAAGTGTACTAAAATCCGGGCCAAGTGGAACTTAACCCGGCTCTAGGTGTGTGCATATTCGAAGTGTACTAAAATCCGGGCCAAGTGGAACTTAACCCAGCTCTAGGTGTGCGCATGTTCGAAGTTCTCACAGAGCTACGTTAGTGTTCTAAAAGAGCATCCGGCCGAGTAACAAGTCACTCCCCCGGAGGCTCGGGGACTAATGGTTATTATCTACAACTTGTCAAGGAGAAGTAACGTACCTCCATCATTCGACCAGCGAGGTTAATGGCCTTTGTGGCCGTGTTCATCTGAGCGGAAAACTCGGCAGGACCGAACTTTTCCGGGAGATCAGATTCCTGGACTACCTCGGCCTTGTTCCAATTCATAACAAATTCCATCAGGCTCGGAGGGTACCGTTCACCCGTGGGCATATGGGGCGTCACCAAGCCCTTTGAATGTGCTTCCTTCCTCTCCACCATGGCAAGGGCGGGGCTGGTGTGCAGAACCAACTGTTGGGCTTCGGTTGGCTCGGCAGACGCGTCCTTTGCCGCTGATGTCTTCTTGGGAAGCATTGCACAAGGGTGCACTGCCCAGACTCGACGGCAGTGGGCTTGGTAGCGTCTGGAGCCTTCTTGCCTTTGGCTTGCTGGGTAGAGGAAGCTGTAGCAGTGGTTTTCCCCTTAGAAATTGCCGGGGTAGTTCCTTGCCGAGGTTGAGAGGACTCGGAAGATGCAGAGGAACTAGGTGCTGGTACTCTCACTGCTGGGCTTGGTGCCGGCGCTGAAGTTTTCGCTGCCGGAGTTGGTGCTGATGCCGAGGTTGGAGTTGGTGCTGGTCTGCTTTGCTGGTACTGGAATTGGTGCTGGGGCCAAAGTAGCCTCAGTGGCTGCTGGTTGAGGTGTTGTCGAGGCGGTGGATGCCGCTGCTCCGGCTAGGCCGGTCTCCCCCACTCCAAGGTTACCCTCCTCTTGTCGAGGTGGAGCTGAACCCGGAGCGGCCGCAGAACCCTCTGGGATAGGGCTTAGCGGGGGTGACTCGTCGTCATGACGGGGAGAAGGGCTAGGTCGGAGAGGTGAAGAGATGCTAGATCCACTTTGAGGGACCTCCACCGGAGCCCTGCAAGATCAAATAACGTCAGAAGAAAAATTACGACGAAGTAAGGAGGAACGAGTTACAGAAAAAAGAAGGACTTACGCATCCGAGGTTTCGGCCGCTTTGGGTTTCCGAGCCCTTCGTGCTGGGGCCTTGCCTGCTGGTTTGGGGGAATCTTGTCCCCGGACTTCTTTCGCCTTTTAACGGGCTGAGAGGGTCCGGAGGAAGAACTCGAAGAAGCCCCACGTTTCTTCTTCGTTGCCACCAGAACAGGCTCGCCCGTAGCGAGAGGGGGATCCTCATGAATATGATCGCCGAGGTGAGCTAATGGCAGAAAAGCAAAAGAATCGGGCCAATCTCTAATAGAAGAGGATTTACTCGTGGGTCGTTTCGTGGCATCGGTCATAGCGAGGAACATCTCCTGGTCTGGCTCTTCCTCATCCGGAGTCTCCCGGTCCGGCGCCCACTTAAGGGACGGATCGGTGCCATCCTCAAGGGTCTGCTGAAGGAATTGCTGAGGAAAAGAGCGAACAAAAGAGTCAAAAATTGCAACAATAACTGACATGTAATTAGTCCGGGTTAAGTTTGCAGCATGAAACTTACCGTGGGAGGAAGCCGGTCACGATAGAAATGCTCAATCCCCCAAGCCCAATCAGTGGAAAAGTCCTTGTGAGTGGTGAAGAGAGCCTTAACCCGGCGATAAATCTCCGAGTTGGTCAGCTCGAAGGATGAGGTCCGGTTAGGATCGCGGCCATAGCTCATGTGGCACACCTTGTGGGTGCGCTTCTGGAGGGGTGAGATTCGGTTACGGACAAAGGTGATCATGGCATCCTCGTTGCACAGCCCGAGCTCCTTCAGTTCCGCGAACCTTTTTCTCACTTGGTTGGCCAAGGCTGTGGGCTTTTTGGGGATCACATCCCACAGGTCCGGGTTAGGTGGACCCGGAGTGTAGGGAAGCAACCAGATCAAGTCTTCGCAGGACTCTAGCCCGGTGACCCGGGGAAAAACTGAAAATCTCCGGGGTGAAATGGAGGCCGCTCCAAATTGAATGAGCCGCTTGTCCTCCGGATCAGCATGGATGTTGGGAATGACGTTGCGACGAAGGCCGAAGAACTGGATCCATAGCTCTTTCATGGGCCATAGTCTGGCATAGCTTTGATCGTAGAAGCAAAGGCGGAAAGAGAGGTGATGGCGTTGGCTGGAAGGTGGTGTGGCTGGAGTTGGTACGTACCGAGCCAGTCCCGGAAAAAATCACTTATCGGCAAGCCGAAACCCCGTTGGAAATCGGACAAGAACACGACAAACTCGCCCGGATTGGGTGAGGGGGCCAGTTCGTTGGAAGGAAGGCGCGCGGCGACACCGGTAGGGATTCATCTGGTCCGGTAGAGCCAGTCCAGGTCATCCTGGCAGACCTAGGAGCCGGCCCACGCGCCGCGGTCTGCCGCCACGGCGTCCTCTTCCATCTCCTACTCAACAACAATGAGTTCCTCTTCAGTCATCTGGTCCTCGAGGCCCTCGCTGGCACTGGAGGTTGCGGGGGACAGTGGCCCGGACTAGCGCGGACCCGTGGCGAGAAATTTGCGTCGCGGTGGCGGCGACGCGGAGGTGCGACGGAGAAGCGCGGCAGCGACGCTGCTATTTGGCGATGCTGGTGGCGGCGCGGTCGCGAGGGAGAGGAAGAAGAATAGCAGCGGGCAGAGGGGTGCGCAGGGGGAAAATCCTAAGGGACGCACCCCTCCGCTATTTAACCACTCCAATCAGGGGTGAGTGGGATCGCGCCCTATGGGCCGGCCACATGCTGTGGCCGTGTATCACCCGTCCGGACCAATTAGTTAGGAGCCACACGGAGGGCCACAGGGCGGAGAGAGTCCTGTGACGCGACGCGCTGATGCGGTAAACGAGGAGGCAGGCGTGACGTGACCCGCGTACAGTGATAACTGGCAATTACTGCGGCGGTTACTATACCGACCCTTAAAATAAGACGACATAATGATTACCCTTCACATGGGTTAACGTACGAGAGAAGGAAGCAAGACCCAGATGGAACTGTGGTAACCCGGCCGGCAAGTGAAAACTTGAAATGTGCGAAGGGAACGTAAATCCAAGCAGTCCAAGGTACAGAGGTAACTCGGCAATAACGACCAGGGCACAAGATTGAACCTGGTGTGGCCTTAGCGGCCAAGGCAGCTAAGACCGCACCAGCTTCGGGGACTAATGTTGGGGGGATACCCTCGGGTAGGGTCACGCCGGGGTATAAAGGCCAAGTAAGCCGAGGTTCGGCAAGGCCAAAGCAGATGCTGGCCGGGTCACGTCAAGGCAGGCCAAATCACGGGGTAATCCGGACCTGGGGCGATCGCCTAACTAGGTCTCATCCGACTTAAGCAGTAGGTCGGAAGTGCATGTTTTACTTGTATGCAGGAACGGGTGTGGCCGGATGAACCATCATCCGGGTCACAGCAAGCTTATAGGAGAAGGAAGGAATCTCGCTAGTCAAAAGGAGCCCCGGTACGCACTGCCTGAGCGAAGCGAGCAAGGACAGGACCACCGGGGCGTGGCCGACAAGCGTGACGACGCCCGTGTCGGCTGACGAGGGCGCCGCAGAGGCTCACGTAGCTAAAGCATGTGTGACGTGGGGGAAAAAGCACCCCGGTCGGCTTACCACTTTGGGAGGAGGCATATTCTTAGGAATATGCCTCCACGTATGCCCTAGGCAGAAACCGAGCCTCCCCTATAAAAGGGGGGCTAGGGCTTCTGTAGAAGGGGTTGATCTCTCTGCGTTTCCGTTTTGGGCTAGGGTTTCAGGTGTGATCTGTGGGTGAGAATACGAGAGCTCCTTCTTCCTCCTCTCACCAATAAAGCTCTAGGAGCAATTGTAACCTTGGAAGAAAATCAATACAAACTCTTGTGTGGTGAATCACTTCACTATCCCTCCCTGGATTCCCCTAGCGAGTATCAGTCCCCACCTTTAGCCTATACATGGCATCTGCCGTAACACCACCACGACAGAACCACACATGGATCCACCAGTGTCATTGCATGTATGCTCTTTTCATGAACCACAGCTAGAGTCATTGGATGTGTGTTCTTCTCACAGACCACACATGGATCCAGTGTCATTGCATGTGTGTTCTTCCCAAAGACCACACATGAATCCACCAGTGTCATTGCATGTGTGTTCTTCTCAGAAACCATATCATGAACCACACCAAGTGTCATTGCATGTGTGTTCTTCTTACAGACCACACATGGATCCACCAGTGTCATTGCATTGGTGTATTTCTCACACACCATATCATGAACCACACCCAATGTCATTGCATGTGTGTTCTTCCCATGAACCACACATGGATCCCCCAGTGTCATTGCATGTCTGCTCTTCCCACATACCACACATCACCAATTTCATTGCATGTGTGTTCTTCCCAAAGACCACACATGGATCCACCAGTGTCATTGCATGTGTGTTCTTCTCACAAACCATATCATGCACCACACCCAGTGTCATTGCATGTGTGTTCTTCCCATGATCCACACATGGATCCACCGGTGTCATTGCATGTCTGCTCTTTTCATTAATCACAGCTAGAGTCATTGCATGTGTGTTCTTCTCACAAACCAAATATCACCAGAGTCATTGCATGTGTGTTCTTCCCACAAACCACATATCACCGGTGTCATTGCATGTCTGCTCTTCTCATTAACCACATCTAGATCCACCTTTGTCATTGGATGCATGTTATTTTCATAAACCGCATATGGATACTAATTAACCTTAGGAGAGCCCTAACCTTAGCGTTAGACCGAGTCTTCTTGAAGGCACGCCCTAACACAGTTGTTCTCCTTGTCCATTATTACATACCGTCCGATCGGGGCGCTTGGACGATTGGGATGGTTTTCGTGAGATTGATCCGCGAGTAGTCTGTTCTTCGGCATGATTGGCCACGCTTGCTCTGGACAAACTGGCAACACCGGGGGCTCCCCTGTTGCGAGTGTCACGACTCACCAGTTGAGCGGGCCCATATCCCAGTGTCACGTCCCCATTACTTCTCTTCCTCCCCGTACTTCTCTTCCTTCCCCTCGAATCCACATTCCCCACTTCACTCCCATCCTGCCATAGCCGCAAGCCGACGACGCCTCCATCCCAATGCCCCTCTCCGGCAGCCACCACCCCCCCTCCCCTCTCGCCATGGCTTCAAGGGGAGACGACGAGGAAACGCGTCGTGACGATAGGGACGGTGATTTTGATGTGAGTCGTCTCATCTCTATCTCTATCATCCGTGGCCAGTTATCTATTTTTTGAGCCAGATCTACTCCGTTTACTCATGCGCGTATGATGTGTTAGGCCAACCAGACGATGTATGACGCCGACTATCACGGTTTAGCGGATGAAGACAGTCCTCTGCTATGTAAACATGGATATGTGCTCGCTAAATTTGTAGCGTTCGAAGGACGAAACACAGGCAGGAGGTTTCTGCGTTGTCAAGGACATCGTGCAATGATGCGAGGGGGAAGTTCCGGTGTTGTCAAATGGGTAGATCCAGAGTGGCCCAAATCGATGTAGAAAACACTGGACAAGCTATGGGAAATGACTTTTGAGTTGAAAGAATCCGCATTCAGCTCACTTCTTGAAAGTGTTGAGATGAAGCTATGGGAACCAGTTGACACGACCAAGCATAAGCGAGATCTCATGGGGGTGGAAGACAAGGTTAGCAAAGTCGAGAAGGAGAGGGATGTGACGTTGGCCCTGAAGGCTAAAGCAGAGCAAGAACTGACTCAAGCAAGGAAGGATCTTCACCAGGCCAAAGTCCTGCAGTTCACAACTACGAGTATTCACAAGTGCATGAGGAAAGATGCAGAGAAACAATTGAAGCTGTGCAAGGAAGATGCTAAAAAGAAGGAGCAGACAATTCGATCCTTGCTCTCGCAGGAAGATGCGCATCGGGCCAAGATTAGGAAGATCAAGGAGATGTGTGATAACTAGTTCTATTTAGCTTAAGATATGTGCCTTTTTAAGTTGTAATATTTGTACTTGGTGACCTAGCGGTCTGAACTATTGGTCCTGGATTCCAGGGAGGAAAAAATTGCTCTGGCCCCGCATTAATTTGTGGAAGAATTTGTGATTTAGATCAATTTCTGCCTCAATTTAGATCTCTGTCCCGGATTGGGAACGTAACCGTGGACCAAAGACACCTTTTCTACTAGTGTATTGTGACACTGGTGGTTTGTTTAAACGTAATCTACGTGGATTGTGCCGCATGCAAATGGCACAACCACAATTTATAAAGTGGAAGCATGTACACCGGGTTACTGGAGATCTGGGAGCTTCGCCAGATGCAGGGGACGCAGGAGCAGAGAGGCGGTGAGATAGACGGGCTCAAGATTAGGCCAGAAAGTGGTACCCATTTCCTCCTCATCTTGGCATTATCGGTGAGAACATTGCTGTTTATGTTGCCACGTCGTTGTGCAGGATCTGAAATAAGTTGCTGCTTCATGGAGTGTGGCAGCTTAAATAATTTATTTATGTGCCACTTAAATTCCGTCATATTTGGAGACCTCCTTCCCCTCAGCAGTCGTGGAACCGGTGGATCATTGTTTTCAGATAGCAGTGGCACAATCACAATTTCGGATTCAACTACTGACTCGGGCGTTTCCAAACCCTAAGTCGCGGTACATTTTACTCAGAGAACGTGTTACACTATCGCGCAGCAAAAAAAGATCAAACAATGAACAAGAACATAGATTTTTACGTGGAAACCCTTACGGGAAAAAACCATGGAACGCACGACGGCGTATCACTATAATTGGGAGGAGTATTACAATACATGAGAGGACAAACCCTCTACGTGCTCTTCCGATGAACCACACATGGATCCACCAGTGTCATTGTATGTCTACTCTTCCCATGAACCACACATGGATCCACCAGTGTCATTGCATGTCTGCTCTTCTCATTTACCACAGCTAGAGTCATTGCATGTGTGTTCTTTTCACAAACCACATATCACCAGAGTCATTGCATGTGTGTTCTTCCCATGAACCAAACATGGATCCACCGGTGTCATTGCATGTGTGTTCTTCTCACAAACCACACATGGATCCACCCAGTGTCATTGCATGTGTGTTCTTCCCATGAACCACACATGGATCCACCAGTGTCATTGCATGTCTACTCTTTTCATGAACCACAGCTAGAGTCATTGGATGTGTTATCTTCTCACATACCACATATCACTAGTTGCATTGCATGCGTGTTCTTCCCAAATACCACACATGGATCCACCAGTGTCATTGCATGTGTGTTCTCCTCACAAACCATATCATGAACCACAACCAGTGTCATTGCATGTGTGTTCTTCCCACAGACCTCACATGGATCCACCAGTGTCATTGCATGTCTGCTCTTTTCATGAACCATAGCTAGAGTCATTGGATGTGTGTTCTTCTCACAAACCACACATGGATGCAGTGTCATTGCATGTGTGTTCTTCCCAAAGACCACACATGGATCCACCAGTGTCATTGCATGTGTATTCTTCTCACAAACCATATCATGAACCACACCCAGTGTCATTGCATGTCTGTTCTTCTCACTAACCAGTCATGGATCCACCAGTGTCATTGCATGTGTGTTCTTCTCACAAACCATATCATGAACCACACCCAATGTCATTGCATGTGTGTTCTTCCCATGAACCACACATGGATCCACTGGAGTCAATGCATGTGTGTTCTTCTTACAAACCACACATGGATCCACCCAGTGACATCGCATGTGTGTTCTTCCCATGAACCACACATGGATCCACCAGTGTCATTGCATGTATGCTATTTTCATGAACCACAGCTAGAGTCATTGGATGTGTGTTCTTCTCACAGACCACACATGGATCTAGTGTCATTGCATGTGTGTTCTTCCCAATGACCAGACATGGATCCACAAGTGTCATTGCATATGTGTTCTTCTCAGAAACCATATCATGAACCACACCCAGTGTCATTGCATGTGTGTTCTTCTTACAGAACACACATGGATCCACCAGTGTCATTGCATGTGTGTTTTTCTCACAGACCATATCATGAACCACACCAAGTGTCATTGCATGTGTGTTCTTCCCATGAACCACACATGGATCTACCAGTGTCATTGCATGTCTACTCTTCCCACATACCACACATCACCAGTTTCATTGCATGTGTGTTCTTCCCAAAGACCACACATGGATCCACCGGTGTCATTGCATGTTTGCTCTTCCGACATACGATACATCACCAGTGTCATTGCATGTGTGTTCTTCCCAAAGACCACACATGGATCCACCAGTGTCATTGCATGTGTGTTCTTCTCACAAACCATATCATGAACCACACCCAGTGTCATTGCATGTGTGTTCTTGCCATGAACCACACATGGATCCACCGGTGTCATTGCATGTCTCTCTTTTCATTAACTACAGCTAGAGTCATTGGATGTGTATTCTTCTCATACACCACATATCACAAGTGTCATTGCATTTGTGTTCTTCCCAAAGACCACGCATGGATCCACCAGTGTCATTGCATGTGTGTTCTTCTCACAAACCATATCATGAACCACACCCAGTGTCATTGCATGTGTGTTCTTCTCACTAACCATAGCTAGAGTCATTACATGTCTGTTCTTTTCACAAACCACATATCACCAGAGACATTGCATGTGTGTTCTTCCCATGAACCACACATAGATCCACCGGTGTCAGTGCATGTCTGCTCTTCTCATGAACCACACATGGATCCACCTAGTGTCATCGCATGTGTGTTCTTCTCATGAACCACACATGGATCCACCAGTGTCATTGCATGTATGCTCTTTTCATGAACCACAGCTAGAGTCATTGGATGTTTGTTCTTCTCACAGACCACACATGGAACCAGTGTCATTGCATGTGTGTTATTCCCAAAGACCACACATGGATCCACCAGTGTCATTGCATATGTGTTCTTCTCACAGATCATATCATGAACCACACCTAGTGGCATTGCATGTGTGTTCTCCTCACAGACCACACATGGATCCACCAGTGTCATTGCATGTGTGTTCTTCTCACAAACCATATCATGAACCACACCAAGTGTCATTGCATGTGTGTTCTTCCGATGAACCACACATGGATCCACCAGTGTCATTGCATGTCTGCACTTCCCACATACCACACATGGATCCACCAGTGTCATTGCATGTGTGTTCTTCTCACAGACCACATATAACCTGTGCCATTGCATGTGTGTTCTTCCCATGAACCAAACCTGGATCCACCAGTGTCATTGCATGTGTGTTCTTCCCACAGACCACACATGGATCCACCGGTGTCGTTGCATGTGTGTTCTTCCCATGAACCACACATGGATCCACCAGTGTCATTGTATGTCTGGTCTTCCCATGAACCACACATGGATCCACCAGTGTGATTGCATGTCTGCGCTTCTCATTTACCACACCTAGAGTCATTGCATGTGTGTTCTTTTCACAAACCACATATCACTAGAGTCATTGCATGTCTGTTCTTCCGATGAACCACACATGGATCCACCGGTGTCATTGCATGTCTGTTCTTCTCACAAACCACACATGGATCCACCCAGTGTCATCGCATGTTTGTTGTTCCCATGAACCACACATGGATCCACCAATGTCATTGCATGTCTTCTCTTTTCATGAACCACAACTAGAGTCATTGGATGTGTGTTCTTATCACAGACCACATATCACTAGTTGCATTGCATGCGTGTTCTTCCCAAAGACCGCACATGGATCCACCAGTGTCATTGCATGTGTCTTCTTCTCACAAACCATATCATGAACCACAACTAGTGTCATTGCATGTGTGTTCTTCCCACAGACCACATATGGATCCACCAGTGTCATTGCATGTCTGCTCTTTTCATGAACCATAGCTAGAGTCATTGGATGTGTGTTCTTCTCGCAAACCACACATGGATCCAGTGGCATTGCATGTGTGTTCTTCCCAAAGACCACACATGGATCCACCAGTGTCATTGCATGTGTATTCTTCTCACAAACCATATCATGAACCACACCCAGTGTCATTGCATGTGTGTTCTTCTCACTAACCACACATGGATCCACCAGTGTCACTTCATGTGTGTTCTTTTGACAAACCATATCCTGAATCACACCCAGTGTCATTGCATGTGTGTTCTTCTCATGAACCACACATGGATCCACTTGAGTCATTGCATGTGTGTTCTTCTTACAAACCACACATGGATCCATGAAGTGTCATCGCATGTGTGTTCTTCCCATGAACCACACATGGATCCACCAGTGTCATTGCATGTATGCTCGTTTCATGAACCACAGCTAGAGTCATTGGATGTGTGTTCTTCTCACAGACCACACATGGATCCAGTGTCATTGCATGTGTGTTCTTCCCAAAGACCACACATGGATCCACCAGTGTCATTGCATGTGTGTTCTTCTTACAGACCACACATGGATCCACCAGTGTCATTGCATTGGTGTTTTTCTCACAGACCATATCATGAAGCACACCCAGTGTCATTGCATGTGTGTTCTTCCCATGAACCACACATGGATCCACCAGTGTCATTGCATGTGTGTTCTTCCCAAAGACCACACATGGATCCACCAGTGTCATTGCATGTGTGTTCTTCTCACAAACCATATCATGAACCACACCCAGTGTCATTGCATGTGTGTTCTTGCCATGAACCACACATGGATCCACCGGTGTCATTGCATGTCTCTCTTTTCATTAACTACAGCTAGAGTCATTGGATGTGTGTTCTTCTCACAAACCACATATCACCAGAGTCATGGAATGTGTGTTCTTCCCACAAACCACATATCACCGGTGTCATTGCATGCCTGCTCTTCTCATTAACCACATCTAGATCCACCTTTGTCATTGGATGCATGTTCTTTTCATAAACCGCATATGGATTCTAATTAACCTTAGGAGAGCCCTAACCTTAGCGTTAGACCGAGTCTTCTTGAAGGCACGCCCTAACACAGTTGTTCTCCTTGTCCATTATTACATACCGTCCGATCGGGGCGCTTGGACGATTGGGATGGTTTTCGTGAGATCAATCCGCGAGTAGTCTGTTCTGTGGCATGATTGGCCACGCTTGCTCTAGACAAACTGGCAACACCGGGGGCTCCCCTGTTGCGAGTGTCACGACTCACCAGTTGAGCGGGCCATATCCCAGTGTCATGTCCCCATTACTTCTCTTCCTCCCCGTACTTCTCTTCCTTCCCCTCGAAGCCACATTCCCCACTTCACTCCCATCCTGCCGTAGCCGCAAGCCAATGACGCCTCCATCCGAATCCCCTCTCCGGCAGCCACCACCCCCCCTCCCCTCTCGCCATGGGTTCAAGGGGAGACAAGGAGGAAACGCGTCATGACGATAGGGACGGTGATTTTGATGTGAGTCGTCTCATCTCTATCTCTATCATCCGTGGCCAGTTATCTATTTTTTGAGCCAGATCTACTCCGTTTACTCATGCGCGTATGATGTGTTAGGCCAACCAGACGATGTATGACGCCGACTATCACGGTTTAGCGGATGAAGACAGTCCTCTGCTATGTAAACATGGATATGTGCTCGCTAAATTTGTAGCGTTCGAAGGACGAAACGCAGGCAGGAGGTTTCTACGATGTCAAGGACATCGTGCAATGATGCGAGGGGGAAGTTTCGGTGTTGTCAAATGGGTAGATCCAGAGTGGCCCCAATCGATGTAGAAAACACTGGACAAACTATGGGAAATGACTGTTGAGTTGAAAGAATCCGCATTCAGCTCACTTCTTGACAGTGTTGAGTTGAAGCTATGGGAACTAGTTGACACGACCAAGCATAAGCGAGATCTCATGGGGGTGGAAGACAAGGTTAGCAAAGTCAAGAAGGAGAGGGAAGCGACGTTGGCCCTGAAGGCTAAAGCAGAGCAAGAACTGACTCAAGTAAGGAAGGATCTTCACCAGGCCAAAGTCCTGCAGTTCAAAACTACGAGTATTGACAAGTGCATGAGGAAAGATGCAGAGAAACAGTTGAAGCTGTGCAAGGAAGATGCTAAAAAGAAGGAGCAGACAATTCGATCCTTGCTCTCGTAGGAAGATGAGCATCGGGCCAAGATTAGGAAGATCAAGGAGATGTGTGATAACTAGTTCTATTTAGCTTAAGCTCCGTGCCTTTTTAAGTTGTAATATTTGTACTTGTTGACCTAGCGGTCTGAACTAATTGTCCCAGATTCCAGGGAGGAAAAAATTGCTCTGACCCTGCATTAATTTGTGGAAGAATTTGTGATTTAGATCAATTTCTGCCTCAATTTAGATCTCTGTCCCGGATTAGGAACGTAATTTGGACCAAAGACACCTTTTCTACTAGTGTATTCTGACACTTGTGGTTTGTTTAAACGTAATCTACGTGGATTGTACCGCATGCAAATGGCACAACCACAATTTATAAAGTGCAAGCACGTACACCGGGTTACTGGAGATCTGGGAGCTTCGCCAGATGCAGGGGATGCAGGAGCAGAGAGGCGGTGAGATAGACGGGCTCAAGATTAGGCCAGAAAGTGGTACCCATTTCCTCCTCATCTTGGCATTATCGGTAGGAACATTGCTATTTATGTTGCCACGTCGGTGTGCAGGATCTGAAATAAGTTGCTGCTTCGTGGAGTGTGGCAGCTTAAATAATTTATTTATGTGCTACTTAAATTCCGTCATATTTGGAGACCTCCTGCCCCTCAGCAATCGTGGAACCGGTGGATCATTGTTTTCAGATAGAAGTGGCGCAATCACAATTTCGGATTCAACTACTGACTCGGGCGTTTCCAAACCCTAAGTCGCGGTACATTTTACTCAGAGAACGTGTTACACTATCGCATAGCGAAAAAAGATCAAACAAAGAACAAGAACATAGATTTTTACGTGGAAACCCTTACGGGAAAAAACCATGGAACGCACGACGGCGTATCACTATAATTGGGAGGAGTATTACAATACATGAGAGGACAAACCCTCTACGTGCTATCAATATGGTGGAACTCTCTCAATCTAATCTATGACTACCTGATACTATATAAAGGGGCAAACAACTCTCTTTCTTGGCGGACACGAAATAGAGTTGTAGATGCTGCTAACGTCTAGCACGGTTGACACGCCTTAGTCTATCAGGACTCCTTCTGTAGTATAACAGGTACATAGGATTCGGGTCATATTCAACAAACTCCACCTTGAGCCAAAATCCCTTATAAAAGTCATAGATAGCATTCAACTCTTCAATTAAAGTCATCACAAGTAAACCATGCGCTTTGAAACGTCTATAGGAGAAATAAACTTCTATGAAGTCACATTGAGCAAATCAAACGGTAGGTCATCCAAAAACAACATAGCTATCAACAAAGCAGACATACGACTTGGATCTTCCATAATACCCGATAAAAGTCTGAGTCTATGTCACTGACCTCCAAAAGTTGGAATTGCTCAATCATCAAATGACATAAGTCATCATATCTCCTGTGGTGCTTGAGTGAGCGCAAAGCTCATAGTGCAACATCTTGGTGCACGTAAACATTGTGAAGAACTTCATCTCATGGAATATGAACATGCTACAAAAGCACAAACCTCGGCAAACAATACTCATGCAAGAGCATATGGTACGAGGATATCTCCTACACAAAAAACTGCCGTCTTATAATGGTTAATGAAAAATCCATGATATGGTCAAGAACTGTCTATGTAGAACAAAGGTCGGATGTCGGAAACTTCTCAATATGCAACTGGAGCTTAAACACTGCAATAGACCCCTCTTGAAAGAGCAAAGACAACTGAACAATGTTGTAGTATCTAGCAGAAAACTAATCTCCTCTTGCATCACAAACTGATCCTCATCACGAATTTGAATAACAGAGATAAAAAACCTTCACATGCATAACAGCAAAAACTCTGGAGAGAAAAGAGTATATGCTAGCTACCAACAGGCTTAATCACCACCTCCATTATTATTTTTAATTTCTAAATTGTGTTCTTCATGTAATTGCAGCAATATAACACCTTGAATTTGCATCCACAATATCTCCCATATAAATTGTATTGAATATGAACAATCATAAAACTTACTTGAACTTCTAGCCTCCAAATAAGATAACCCAGTGAACGAACAAGTCGTCGAATGCCGCAAATAAAACCACCTTAACATTGAACCAAAACTGTAGTACATCTTGAATCTACTTCAACAAACTCCACCTTGAACAACAAAACGATGATCATCTCAATGGAAAATCATCGAACATAGGTGGCGCGGGTAGAACCGGTATTGCGACCGGGATAGAGCATGGTTCAATGCTCGAGTTGGTAAAAATAAATTGTTCACTTTGTCCGTGCCAAACTATAAAACCAGTATAAATTGCACATCTGCTAGAATAATCCGCATCTTGACTTGACGAAACAAGCCAGACCA